>SNQJ01S0004873.1:472084-485782 GCA_010110895.2 Picea sitchensis | reverse complement strand
TTCTCCAATCTTGTATTGCAGGTTTTTGTAATGTCTTTGAGCTATTGACTGATGTATTAGGGGTTTTATGCATATGTTTAATAATATTGATGATGAGATGTGATTGACATTTCTATGATCACTGTGACTGATGAGCCCATGGAGGGCGTATCTTTTGATGTGCAAGATCAGGCTCGACGGACATGTACCATTTGGACCTGTACACATGGGGAGATGACCAGTTCGAACCTCCATGGGGCTGAAGAGACCACCAGATGGATGCTGAGACCCAATTAGGGGGCAGAGATAGGACATAGATTGATTAGTGTTTTTTCACCTGGGAGGAAGAGGACGTTCCACCATAGAGACTTTGATAGGACTAGACCTAGGGGGAATGACCCCTTTTCAGTGGAACACTAGCCTTGGAAGGCTTAGGACATCCCCATGTTCACCATTACATCATCCAGATTCATGGACGCTTTTGGAGGCAGACTGGGCAGCAGTGGCATGTGTGGCATGTTGGAGAGGCCCCTAGGGGGCTGACGTTTTGCTCTTGGATGTCTCATTTTCCCTAAAAAGGGCTAGCGCCTCCCTTGAAGGGGATTTTACTTTCTTTTCTGCTTAATTAGGGTTTTTACTTAGCATTTAATGTAAAAACAATATGATTATGACATTATGGCCTTGTCGGCCTTTTTATGACCTCAAAAGTAAAATTAGGTCATTCATACAGTATATATTGAGGATTTTGATCCTCATTTTAGCATCAGAACTTACTCACTTGTTAGTGAGGTCTGATTTTTTGCACCCTATTTGGGTTATTGGCTGATTGAAGGAAGGCACACTTATTGAAGGAAGAGATTTTTGGCATTCTATGGTGTTTTTCTTGAAGGAAGGTGTTACAACTAGGGTTTGCATGGTTATTTTTGATGAATTGTAAGTATTTTTCTGCAAAACTTCTTAAATGAATGGTTGTAGTCTTATTTTCTTGCATGTATTTATAATTTTCTAAATCAAAACCCTAGGTGACAACCACACAAGTAGGTCCTTGTCTCATGTCCCCTGATAGAAAAGATTTTAGCCTTTGAAGAAAAAGAAGAGAGCCTAGCCATAGCTACACTCCTTTTTCTTCCTCCCTTTAGCTAGCTGTAGCATTTTGACTTCAAGAGGAAGAGGATGTCCCAGGCCTAGGTCATCTACACCTAGGGCCGTTTTATTTTAGGGTTTGATGAAAGAGCCTTGCCTTAGCAACACTCTCCCTCTTTAAGCCCTCTTGTCTTGACTTTGTATTTCATTTGAGCTAGTTGTTTGTTAGGAAGGAGGAGAGAGCACGGGGCCTTTCTTTAGCAACACCAGAGTGAGCCTCTCTCCCCTAGGGTTATGATTTTGAAGCTCTTCTTTAGCAGCACTTCAAAACTTATCCCTCTAGTCCTTTAAAATCTCACCCCCTTCAACTCTTGCGTCCTTCACTTATGACTCCATGAAACCCTAAGGCACTGATCTAAGTCCTCCAACGTTGAAGTAAGAACTTGATCTAAACACTCTCAAAACTTTTCAATTGAAACCCTAACTACACTAACCCTAGCTCTATCTAACTTACTAACCCTAGCTGCTGACATCATCCTTGGTTATTACATCTTTAATGCAACAAAGTTTCATTTTATGAGCAATTGAATGGTAGCTAAAGGCATTAATTGAGTTAAGTATCGATTTGTTGCATTGAATGCCATATCATTATAGTATTTATTGGTGAAGTGACATTTACTTTTACTACTATTTTGTAAAGATTGACTTCATCAACATTTACTTTCAAATTTCTTATATTGAACATCATATAGTCTCTATATGAAGTACTAGCACATTGAATAGCTTGCATGTATCAGTTTGCTGTTGTTTTGTTCCAGGCAAGTACACTTCTTTGGGTTTTACTTTATTATTGGTTGTTTAGATGGGAACATCTGATTGGTGGTGATCTGTGAAGGGGGAAACTTGTCATTGTTTGATTATCCTTTAGCCTCTTCAAAACCCCAGGTCACCGGGGACGTCTCCCCTGGGTCTCACCTCCCTAAACAGAAAGAACCATCCCATCGTGGTGACATTGGGTGGGATAGGTTCCTATTACGCCAGTTTGACTCTCTACTTTGTAGCCTCTTCTCCTATCTACAAACTATGTGATAACAAGCCTTTAGCCCCTTCTTCCCACAAGATAAGGTGCAATCCTGAAAATAGGTCAAGCTAGTGCCCAGACAAGCGGAAAGGGACAAGTGAGCAAGAAGCAAGATGAAAAAGTGGTGTTGTGAAGGGAGCGGATGATGGATTTTTCAAAAATCCCCCAGTGGAAAACCAAAACCTACAGACACAGGCTTACTAGGACACCCTGTCAATCCCCCCCAAGCATGGGCAAGTGGGAAAGTGTAAGATCCAAGAAGTTGTTAGAAATAAAAGGAATTAGATGCATACATTCAATGGTTTTGATGATCAAAGTGACACATACCATGATACCTGAACTAATTACCTCATGAAGCAAGAACCTTCTCTGACACAGGACCAAGACGATGTTGATGGATGTTATTGTTGCTGACAAGAAAAAGATGTTGGAAGAAATAAAAGGTTGGCCCTCCAGGGCCATTCTCAAGTCAATCATGTTCTCGGTACTCCATGTCTAGGACCTGTGGGAGTCGAGACATGGTCTCCTAGTTATCCCTATAAAATTTGGGGATAACATGGCCAACCCAATGCTTGGACAAATGTAATGGGATGGATGAGCGGGAAGCAAGATGAAAAAGTGGTAGTATGACGGGAGCAAACGATGAATTTTTAGAAATCCCCCCAATTGCAAACCAAAACCTATGGGTACATGCTTACTAGGGCATCCTGTCATTCCCCCCAGACATTGTCAAGTGGACAAGTATAAGATCCAAGAATTTGTTAGAAACAAAAGGAATTAAATGCACATATTCAAAGGTTTTGAGGATTAGAGTGACACATACCATGATGCCTGGACTCATTACCTCATGGAGCAAGGACCATATTTGATACAGGACCAAGCCGAAGGTGATGGATGTTGCTGCTACTGACAAAGTGAAGGCACTGAAAGGGAGAAAAAATGGGCCCTCCAGGGCCATGCTCAAGTCGATCTAGCTCTCGGTACTCCATGTCTAGAACCTGTGGGCCTAGAGATATAATCTCGTAGCTATCCCTAAAAGTGGGGGATAACGGGTCCCTCTGTTTCTTGCTGAGAAGATTTTTATTGCTTTCTCAGGGATCCATGGGCGAAGCATATCAAGGTTTAATTCTTTGGATTTTATCTTTTGCTAGCTACTTTTACCCTCTGGGACTTTAGCCCCTTCTTCCCACAATGTAAGGTACAACCCTTAGATATTTGGCCAACTCAATGCCTGAACCAGTGTAATGGGATGGATGAGTAGGAGAAATATGGAAAGTGGTAAGTATGGTGGGAGCGGACGATGGCCTTTCATGAATCCCCCCAGTGGAAACTTAAACCCTATGGGAACCAGCTTACTAGGGCATCTTGTCATTCCCCCCAGGTATGGTCAAGTGGAAAAGCATAAATTCCAAGCACTCGTTAGAAGAAAAAAAAATTAAATGCACATATTCAGAGGTTTTGAGGATCATAGTGACACATACCACGATACCCAGACTCATTACCTCATGGAGCAAGAACCATCTCTGTTGCAGGACCGGGCTGAGGTGATGGATGTTGCCGCTGCTGACAAAGTGGAGGCATTGAAGAATGAAAGGATGGGTCCTCCAGGGCCATGCTGAAGTCAATATGGCTCTCGATACTCCATATCTAGGACATGTGGGTGTTGAGACTTAATCTCCTTAGTTATCCCTAGGTTAGAGGATAACAGGTTCCTTTGTAGAGGGTGTGTTGCATACTTTTTTGCAATGCAACATTTTTCCAAGCCCTTCATTTGCGATTAATTGATTATGGTCCAAAACAATGAGTGCTATGTGCAATGGAAAGTAAGGAGCTCCGCAATGCCACTTGAAGCTAAGAATACATTGAGTGCCATGTGCAAGTAAAGTAAAAGACACTGCAAATGTATTCCCCCAACAAGCGAGACATTTATTTAATTACGTGTTTTCTTTTTTACACGTCCTTGCATTTTTTGTGGAGAAGCATTTCATTGCTCTCAAAACCTTAGGGCAAGCATATTGAGGATAATCCATGGCTCTTATCTTTTTCCAGCTACAACACCTTTAGTCCTTTATCTGCTTCTTCCCATGAAATGAGGTAGAATCCCTTCTTGGGTTCAATAAGCCCAAAAACCCAAAAGGGGAGGAAACAAAAGGGAATAAAAGTGGAAAATGGTAAGTATGGATGGGAATGGTACAATGACCCTTCAAGGAAACCCCCTAGTAGAAACCATTTTCCCAAGGGTGACCCACTTACTAGGAAAACATCTCAACCACCAAGGTGAAATGAGACAAAAGGTATAATTTCCAAGCAAACGTTTTCAAAATCAAGAAAGGACCCTTTGCAACATGCTCAAATGCTTCAATTATTAAAATGACACTTACCATGAGATTGAACTTGTTACCTCATGAAGCAAGACTTGCTGTCCTCTGTGGGCCAAGATGGTGTGGTGGATGTTGTTGCTCAATGAAATGGGTGATGTGTGGTAAGAGGAGGGGCTATTTCCACTCATTTGGCTCTCAGCACTCCATGTCTTCAACTTGCGGGCCTTGAGACATCATCCCACGTATTCTTGTTTGCATCTCGAACCATCCATACTCACTAACACTATAGGCCTTGTTAAAGCGCAAGTTGTAGGTTGGGCAAAGCCCGACCCAACCACAAAAGAAAGTGCTACAACTTGGGAATCCTATACCCAATGTCACCTCGATGTAGGTCGCACACTTCAAGGGTGACTAGGTCACTCTAGGGAGGCGATCCCAGTGACCCTAGGGGGGAAATAGATGGGGATGGATGGAGATGGAAGTGGATCCCCTAGAGGGAAAATCTAAAAGGAGTGAAAAGTGGGAAGAGATGCCTTGTAAGTCAAGTGATCGTTGCCCCAAAGGTATAGTACTTCTTCGGATGATTGTACCTTCCCGAGACACAAGAAAATCCACTTGCAATGATATATGTTAGTATGGATCAACAAGTTAATCTTTTTCCCTAATTTGCAGTAGTATATGAAAGTTTATATCAGTGAATAAAGCATCAAAATCAGCATACAAAGATCTAAACTAGTTAAGCAAATCAACATCAAAATTAGAAATGAATATAGGCTGAAAATGGCACTTAAGAGACAAGAGAAGATGGTTGTTGTAAACATGTATTTTCTGCCAAAAATTACAGCCTTATGGATGTATCTTTCAGTCACTTATATCAGCGAATTACAACATCAAAATATGCCAACAGTTAGCCTAGCCCAGAAGATGTGCCCTAGTTAGTAGAGTAAATGAGCAAAATTTTGGAGTTATGGTTAGTATTTTATCTAGGTTAGATCAGCCCTAATGGCTGTAGGTTAGGGTTTGTAATCAAGTAAAGTAGTGGGAGAGAGGGGATGCCCTAGTAGGGGAAGACTTCTCCCAATGTAGCAAACCAACCTCAAGCAAGAGATCTTTCAAAAGATGAAAATTTATGTTTCCCAAGGCAATGATTTTATATCTCCAATGCAAAAAATAGATGACTAGTGCCTTTACTGTAGGGTTAATGGAGGAAAAATAAATGAACTAGAGATGCTACTTCCTTGGGGGTGTAAATCCTCTTACTTCCCTAAACAAACCCTTGCAACATCAAAGAATTTTAAGCAATAAATGATGGAGACTAGAGTGGGGGTGTAAATACCCTTACTTCCCACTTAGCTCCTAGCACAACAATCCTTGACTTGAAAATATGATAACATAAGATTAAAATACCATACCAAAATCAAGAAAGATGCTAAGATAATCCACCATAAAAGCTAGAAAACATTCCTCCAAGGCTTTCGCGTCACTCCTCCATCAACCATTCACAAGAAATAGCCATAAACAAGTGCACAAGAGACAAATATAGCCAAGTATAGCAAAAACTTCAGATCCAAGTCCTCTCACAAGAGGGAGAGTTATATCCAAATGAGATCTTATGATCTCTTATTTCTACAAAATGTCACTAAGTTGACTTGTCCATAAATTATGGGGTAAAGCACAAGACTAGGGGATAGCAACCTTAATCTTTCCCCCTTTAACAAAGTAATATTAAACAATTCATTTAAAGTTTCCCTTTTGCACAAATAAAACCCTAATTTTACATGGACATCTCTCCTTTAGGGATGTTTTTCCACTTAGAAGAATTTGTTGGTGTTGGAGAAGCATGGGTAGGCCTCCAAAGGCCATATGTCAAGAATCTAAGGGATCTCCTCATGGTGAAGACCTTCTTCTCCTCAAAACGTCCACGGGTCAATGAGTGGCTACATCACCACCAAACCCTAACCCCCTAGATGACATCATGCTCAAAAAATAGACGTTTAACGTTTGGTGTAATGTCCCCCAACTATTGATGAAGAGGTTGTAAGAGACTTAGTAGTCTATTTGTCCCCACTAGACTATAGTCTCATGCATCATGGGGACCAAGACACCCCAAAGCACTTACCTAAGCACAACGTTATATTTTAAAGTTGACTTTGGGAGAAAAGGTAAAATGAAGAAAAGAAAAGAATATGTGTGGAAAAGCTAGGAGTTAACCTCAGGGGACCTTTGAGGCTTTTGGGATTACAAACCCTAGAGATCAAATCGGTGGTGAAATATTCACCTATCTTGATCCAATCTTAGTCCCAGGGGTGCAACATTCATCCCACACCATTCTACAGGAGGTACCGATCATATCCATCCGTAGAGGAGTAACAGTGCACAACATAAGGGGGTTTCCAATAGGAGGGCGCACCACCTTGAGAATATTAGCTCGATCTGGGAAGAGGAGAAGGATTTTGGGAAAAGTGACTTATATGTATTCTTTGTATGGCCTAGAGTGCCTTCTCTATCCTATTCAGGAGGGGATATCTCTGTCATATTATTTATTAGAGCCTGGGACGAGTTGGAGAGAAGGAGGGCACACTGCAGAAATAGGTTTCATTCATTTGGTGGCTCATATTTTCACCATTCAGCTTGAGACTTTAGTAGGGGGTTTGTCCTGTCCCCATTTCTTGGAATAACAATCCTTATATTCCAAGGAATCAAAATGTGAATTTGGCATTGTTATCCCCTATCCTAGGGATAACTATGGATATCATGTCTCGAGGCCCACAGGTCCCAGATACGGAGTGCCGAGAGTAGGATGATTTGAGCATGGACCCGGAGGTTTGTCTTTCCCCCATTTCCTGGAAGAAAAGTCCTTATATGCCAAGGAATCCAAATGTGAATTTGGCATTTTTATCCCCTATCCTAGGGATAACTAAGGAGATCATGTCTTGAGGCCCACAGGTCCTAGACATGGAGTACTGATAGCCAAATGACTTGAGCATGGCCTTGGGGATTCTTCCTCACTTAGGGTGTCCTCCTCTCCATCTCCTTTGACTAAGTATTATCATTGCTATTTCCCTCTAAGATTTGTTGTTGTTATCATTGAATCCATTACCCTAGAAGGCACTAGTCTATTCACTACTAGTGATTGATTGATCAAGCAACTTTCAAACTATCTTCCTTGGAACATTCACTAACTCCTACTAAACTTAGATTAGCCTAATTCACTAACTAACTTGCTGCTGTTGAAAAATATTGCTACATCCATCTAACAACAACAAACTGACCTCCAAAGTGACATGTATTGCTAGCTAGACATTGTTAAATCTGCTTGTGACTATCTAATATCAATTTTCCTAGTTAAAGCTACTTTTTCTAGTCTCTTCTCAAGCATTTTGAAGCACAGTTATCGTGGATGTTACAAATTTATCATTTGTGTTGTAAATTGTTGTACTTCTGCAATTTTATGTCAGCTAGTATAGTTTTTAATAGTTCATTGTCTTATGAAGCATTAATATAATTTTGGTACTTGGAAAGTGCCCTTTTTCTATTTTGTTTTCTTGTTCTAGGCAAGTACACAGTATTACTCTTTTTCTTCACCTCTATAAGACACAAAGAACCTTTGAAATTGTGTGACTTGTGAGAGGGGGGGAACTTTCTTGCGTTAGCCTTCTCAAATCCTCAGGTCACTGGGGATGTCTCCCCTGGGGTACATTGATATACTCATAAATAGAGAGGGGTTTCCAATTAAGGTGACAACGATAGGTCACCACCTGTTACATCAATCTTGTATCTACCTGCTTTGGGCTTTAGGCAAGTACAGATCGTGCGATAACATTTTGGCGCCATTGCCGGGGAACATCGAGTCAATTTTCCTTGAACGACACTTTTTCAGTAAGCCTTTTATTCAAAGCCTTTACTTCACAAAGCTTACCTGGCGACTCCACTGAGGGTGATTCACTTTTTTCCTTTTGATGATCCCTAGAAGGATTATCTTGTGACTCCACTAATGAAAAATCCAACCATGGCTTCTCAATGGGCCCCAAGAAATTTTAAACCCTTAAATATGAGTAAAATCCTGGGTTACCCTTGGAAAATGCCTTCAAGGTATGAAAAATGTCTCCCTAGATTCATTGGTAGTGATGAAGAGAATGATTAGGACCATATGTGAGACTTTTGGGCCTTCTTTCAACTCCATCCTATTAGTGATGATGCTGAAGATTTGGCAATGAAGCTTTTCTCTGCCACTCTTCATGAAAATGCCAGGAGATGGTATGATGCCCTCCCTTAAGCTAGTATTACATCCATGGATAAATTAGAAGAGGTCTTCCTCAAGAGATGGAATATAAAAGAGGATCCTATGGTGTTGCTAACAAAATTAATCATATAGAGAACAATGAGAATGAGACCATTAGGGAGTTCCATACCAAATTCCAGAAGATATCATGACAACTCCCCATAACCCATCGTCCTAGACCCTAGTTCCTCATTTTTCTTTATACTAAGGAAATATGAAAACAATCAATATTTCTTCTCGATATAAGAAGGCCAAGGACAATCCAAGAAGCTTATGACATTGCCATGGAAGTTGAAACCAATATCTTGTCATCCAAGGTAGAACAATCCTTTGTTCTAGAAGTCAAGGTTTGTGAGCCCAAAGATAACCCAAATATTCCCAAGAGAGTACCTTCCCTTGAGACCTCTATTGAAGAAATCCCAAAAGATTTAGATCAAGACATCAGTCAACAAGAGGTTGAGGAAGGAGATCTTGGTGAAGGTTACCAATCCCATGGGGAAGAACGATAATTTACTCATGCTTCTAGCAAGGATAATGAGAACCTGGTTGAAGAGCGAGAGACTCATGATACTAAACATGATGATGAAGTATTAATGTGTGCTCCTCCCTCTGATGAAGACATCCCAAATCCTATTTTTCTTGCACAAGAAGAAGAGGATGAGGTTAGTCACTTTCCTTTTTAGGGTTTTCATAATACCTTATTCTATGATTCAGAGAGTGAAGAAGAAAGGGAACCTCTTGGACGAGATAGACCATCCATATTGTGAAGTTGAAGATGTAAATTCAAGTCATGAGGATGAGACAATGATGTCTACTCTTCCATGTGATGAATTTATCGATATCCTTGAAGCTCATGCACAAGAAGAAGTAAACATGAAAAGTTATTTCCCTTTCCAAGATTTTGATGATGCTTTATTTTATGATTTGGAAAGTGAAGAAGTGTTAGAGGAATGTTTTAAACCCTTCATGTTATGATAAAGGTAATAATTTTTTTAATAATATTGATGAGTTCATACATGTCAGAAAGAGTAAATGGGATGTGATTGGATATGATGGGGATCACATTTACAACATTGAGGGTCATTTCCAAGAGTTTCCTTTACAACTATCATATCATGTTATTACTAATTTTGACATTTGGCAACAGGGAGATGATGTGGTCGCAGATGATTTTCAAGCCCCCAAGGGAGACCTAGCTCTATGCTCTCATGATGGTTTTTGGTCACACCTTGAGGATTGTGATTTTTATTCCTTTTAGCAGTTGGATTTATTCTATGAAGAAAATAATCAACCCGTGTTGTGCTCAAATTTTGATAAAGGTGAGGAATTTGCTTTCCTGAAGCAGGATACTTGTGACAAGGTTGTCCATATCCCTCTAATTTATTTACCACGCTATCTCACTAAGGGTGCAATTGGAAAATATGTCCCTTGTTTTAAGTTTTCTCTGAGGCAAAGCTCACTTTTAGAATTCAAGGTGTTAGCACTCTTTAAATTTGTTCGGCTGATAAACAAACGACAGAGGTGACCTATAAACCAACTTTAGAGATGGGTACTAGCCTGCTTAGCTCAGAGAGGGCTCTCTCATGTCACTTGGTGTTTCTTTGGCAATCAATGGCTGTGTTTAGTTTTTTTTTGGGGGAGGGGTTTATAAATTTGTTGGCAAGGAAGGGGAGGGACACTTACGGCTTATGGAGTCAAAATTCTGAAAATGAATGAAACAATGACTGACCAGTACAACTCTCCAGAGGATAAAGGCTAAATGAGGCGATGAATATGAGTTATAAATTGTAGTTTGCAGAGTGTAAGAAGAAAAATAAAACAAGTAATTGTATCATAACATCAATGAAATGAATTTTGAATATGAATTAGTTATGAAGAAATTCACACAGTTTAAATTGCTTAAGCCAAGAGCATCACATGATGAATTTTGGGCTTTTAAGCTATCCAATTTAAACATAAGACAACTTAAATGGAATGAAAGGATCACATGAAATACATACAATGAGAGAAAACAAAACTCATATCACCACCATTAGAATATTTTCATAGAGACTTCAAAAGCTTCTGCATATGTATTCAATTCAGCTCGAGAAAAATACAATTTGGTTCAAAACAACTAAGGAGGTGCCCTTGCACTTCTGCCAACATTAATACATTCATAACTTTTAACATTTATACAATCCGAGTTCCTTCAATTAGAAACCAATTACAATAGTTGAATTGAAACATTTGATCTTCTAAAACTGACTACAATAATTACATCTGACAGTTTCGGTATGGGAACCAATTACAATGATTAATAAAAAAATGATTCATGAGCCAACAATCGATTCCTCTGACTCTTCAACTTCTTCCCTCTCCATATGTCATGTTTTGTTCCTCTATCGGATCTGCCATTTTGGTGACACTTGGGCATTATCTGATGGTTCTTGAAAAACTGCACTTTGTTTTATCCAGCCGCACCATCTCCTTCCACTGCAAGTCCGAAGGGATATCGTAGTCCATCATTTATTTAATTAGGATCTCCAGGTCAATGCAAGAGGCATACATCATGACTGGCAGTCCAATCTTCACTGTCTTGACCTGATTCAAGATCTCAAAATTTGTGATCAAATATTCCACCAGGGTTGCTCCTTTCAAGTTTTCCTCCAGGATTTCAAACTTGGAGTGATCCATTCTGCATTAGGAGAGGTGAGATTTGTATTCCTCCTAATCATACAATTTTCCTTTGCCATCCCAAAATGTGGGAGGCCTTTGATGAACAACTCTTCAAACAAATCTTTGAGTTCCTGTATACTCTGCTCCATCTGTATGGCCTTGGTTTGGACTGATTTTAGCATGTTATGTTTGGCAATGACCCTCCTGGCCCAGATGATCAATGCAGTCCTATCTTTGACCCCAATGGTTTGAAGTTCTGCAGTGGGGATGGAATTCAATAGGTTTGTAGCATTTTGGGCCCACTCTGAGGGTTTCTTTGCTAGGGTCTCATTTACTACAGTGCACTTGCTTCTCGCTGTGATGGCCATGCTATATTTGTCATTGATGAAATTCAAGTACACCCTGAACTTGGCAGCTTCAGCAGAAATAGAATCCTAGATTATGTGTTTGGCTTCCTACAACAATCCTTTGCCTCTCAACCTTGTTTTCAACTTGTCTACTCTTTCCTGCAAATCTTGATTCTCCTTTTGAAGTTGAGCCATCCTCTCATATTTTGTTTTCATTTATTGCTTCAATTTCTCTATATCTCCCTTTAGACCTTTGATTTCTCCCACCTTCAAGCTAACTTGTGACATAGCTTGGAAAATTCCTTCAGTGCTTGGCCCAGTTTCTGCAGTAGAAGGTACAACTACAACCATGTTTGGTAATTTTGTCTGTCCTTGTGACCAATTCACCTTCTCTTGCTCCAATTATAATACCTTGGCCTTGTAATTCAATGCCTCTTGTCAAAATGCCTCCTTCTCATGTTCTAGAGCAACCAGTTCAGCTGTTTGTGGATGCTCTGTGGCAGACATTTTCAGTTTTTTCTTCAAGCTTTGAACTACCTTGTCTTTTTCTTCTAAGGAGGATTTCATTTCCTGAGGGCCTTCAGATTCTAGTCTCTTGACCTGAGTTTTCCAAGCCCTGATAGATGCTTTTTCTTGCCTCAACTGCCCTTCCAACTTAATTTCATAGGTTGACAACTTTGAATTCTTTAGACTTAGGCCCAAGTAATCTCAATACAACATATCACTAGTATTCCTGTGGAATTTCACCTTGTCTGGAGCACTTATGTTGTCATATTTCAGCTTAATCTCAGACACTTTATCCTCATCTGCAACTGCTATGTTGAATGTCCTCTTCTCTATATCTCTTATTGTGAACAAAGAAGACTTGTGTTGAAAAATATTTTCTACCTCAGGGATCAACTCCCTCATTTCACTCATAGCCAAGTTTCCTTTCTCAGCATATTTCTTTGCCAGATCTTCTTTAGATTGATAGGCTGCTCCAGTTGCCTTATCAAAAATGTGCTTTTTGTTGCTGAATGTTCTTGAGCTTCCTTCACTTTGGAGCTTGCTTCCTTTCCCAACTTCTACATTGCCGGTAGCCTGGTACCACTCTCCACCATATCCATATTTACTTATTCTTTAGGCTCCTTTTCCTCTAGATCCACTATCTGTGGGGGTTGTGTGATCTTCATCTTCTTAGGGGAACCTGCTGACTATTAGTGCCCAGGGCCTCTGAACTTCTTCTTTTGTTGTAAAAACTTACCTTGGGGACCTTAACTATCAACTTCTGAGGTGTTTGATGTATTTGAGTGTCGCAGGGTTGCCTACACCAAAGGTACACCCTTTGATTGGGGAATGAAAGTCAACCTTTCCCATCTCTTTCTAGCATTGTAGCAAGCCCCAGAGAAGTTACCTTGAGGCTTTCATTCTTGTAATAAGTTTCTTTTATTGTAAAATTGTTAGTGCCTACTCCTTGGGTGAGAGATTGGCAAAGCCAACCTCGCAAAATCGTAAAGCTAGGGTGTACCTTAAATTTTCTGCAATCTTTCATTATTTTTCTCCACTTGTGTTACCCATGATTTTGGTCGTCATGATGATGTATTGATGATGGTGTACTCAGGATCTTCATAAGAACTTTCTCCTGAGAAAAAGTTATTTTCATCTCTTCCAGAAAACTCATTTTTGAAGGAAGTTCGCAGGCTGCTAGTATATTTTCCTGCGAGAACGCCTGATTCTCGTAGGCTGCCTTAAGCCAGGGTGCGAGAAGTTCGCACTGTGTTGAACTGCTAGGGTGCGAACTCTTTTTAAAGCATGGAAAAAGGATAATTCTCGATGCTTCTAGAAGGGAATCTTCTAGAAGGATGGGTTGGCATTCGAATGGTTATCCTAGTACTGGATTCCCAGATATTGTGGGATCATTCTTATCCAAGTAACTAATTCATTCTCTCCTATATATTGAGGGAATTC
>SNQJ01S0004873.1:460286-472074 GCA_010110895.2 Picea sitchensis | reverse complement strand
CTAGGGAAAGAGTCATGTTCTGTCTTTCTTTGTTCTAGATCCAGGTGGATCTAGGGAGATCGGTTAGTGTCCGCATCTATGGATTTATCCAATAACAACTTGTCATTAGGGAAAGGTTGTGTGGCTAGGATTGTTTTAGTGGTAGTTTAAATATTTAATTTCCAACCCCCTTTGGCACAAAAATAGGAAGGCTTTCCTCCACCTTGTGCCATTGTGAGTGGTTTGTAGTTCTTGCATTTTATTTTCAAGTCTCATTTTCATTATTTGCCTACACCTGGGATGAGAAGTTGGCAAAGCCAACCCCAAACATAGTATGGCTAGTTTAGTTGTGTTTTGATATGCTTATGCTCATGTTTTAAAATCATCTAGAAGTAGATCTCACACAACTAAAGTTTAGCTTAAGCCCATGGAGGCATAGATTTGTTTTCAGCCTTAAGTTTCTTAGTTTACAAGTTTATTTTTCATAGCACTCATATTAATGCAATACACAAATGGGTAAATGGTGATGGTGTAAGGAATATATTTTTCATTTGCAAGCTTTTGTCTTTTAAGCATTAATTTTCTTCTAAACTTGAAAACACACATGGGTATGTAAATGGTGTAGAAGTAACCTTTTATTTCAGCAAATCTTTTTCAAGTTCCTTATGTGTTTCCATGCTATAATCTCATGATTTAAAACATCTTTCTCACTGGATAAAAGTTTCGGTTTTGGCAATATTTCACCGTTTTTAAGCAAGTAAAAGTCACCTAAACAAACTCAAACACCTAAAAACACTTAGTCCATAGGGCTAATAACTTACTAGACTTAATATGACACCTTAATTCACCATCTTCGCCATTTAAAATGAGGTTTGAGGAAGGTAACAAAAGGTGCTAGGTCGGGGATGGTCTCACGGCACGCAATGTCCTTTCCAGGAGTACTCGGATCTTAGGGTTGACCTGTGAAGCTAGGGTAGTCCTTGTTGCCTCACTTCTTGAGCATCCAACAACCACTTGGTAATTGGGGGAGGATAATTTTGGGTTGACACTTAGCTAGGAGTAACTCAACACTTAATAATCTTTAATCAACTCTTTAATCCACTAAACACTTGGGAATTTTCTTAATTGGCATATCTTATGTGGTTGGCATCTAAGTAACACTTGCAAGCACTCTTTCATTTTTACACATACATGCAAGTCTAACTTTTGCTTTGTGGATTAATCATCTAAGTGTCGTAATTGTGTTTTGGAGCACTTGTTCTTTAAATGCATATCTTATTTAAGTAGTGTTCTTGTGGTGCAGTTGCCATTGATAAGTAGTCCAATAGAGTAAGTGCTATTGGGGCATGCTTGGCTTGATGTGTTGATAATCTTCATGTTTGAATCTCCTTAATTCCTGCACTTACAAGTACATGATTAATTAATCCCTTGGTGTTATTGGTATAATCTTGTGATAGTTTTAGAACATTCATTGTTGTAGATATTATATCATCTACTTATCTTGTATCTTTTGTATCTTGTAACTCTTAGATATTCTTGTTGTAATTGTGTATCTTGTTGTATATCTCTTGCTTATAATTGTTGTAACATCTAACATTTCATTCTTTAGTTGTGAGTATTTGTATCTAACATTGTTGTGGAATAGTTGTACTCCTTGTAATCCTTTGTAATCATTTTGTAATCAAACTCCCTCAAACTTTAGTTGACCCCATTTGCCCAATCTTAGGCACTAGTCCTAGTTGTCCTAGGAGAAGGCTTGCTTGTCATTATCAATTGTTGCACTTTGCATTGTTTCCTTTGCATCATAAGTTATATTTTCCCCAAACCTTAAAATAATTAAAACCAAATCCTAGAATATAACGTTAATCTCATCTAGTAACTAGGGTCTACCCCCTTTGGCTTCCCTAGGAGTAAGCCTAGACAGAAGAGGTTCAAGCCAAAGTGACAACGTGGGCTTTGAACCTAGTCCTTGTGTCTCCCAGGACACACTAAGTGAACAGGACTTAGCACACGTATGCAAGTGTGTATAAGGACGACAACATCTTTGTCGCCGCTGCCGAGGATAAGTCACTTATCCTTGATCAAAACGAATTGACTTATTTTTTTAAGAACTAAACAATAAAAAACTTTAGTCCCTAAAATTCATTGAACTTTCATTGGTTGATTTTGTGTGGCTCCTTTCCAAGTGGCGAGTCAATTAAATAAATCTGTCAGGTATACTACTAGGAGCACTTCACAAGGAGTGATTTATTCTTTTCTTGAACCTGAAAAGGTTTATAGGACGAGGGTAAATCGCCTTGTTCCTAGGAGGCTACTTGAAAGTCTTGGAGAAGAAGCACTCACTGATATCCAATACTTGTTCCAAACTGATAATCAACAAACTATTAATAATCCCACTAATACTCCTAACGTAACCATGAGTATCTTTTTGGGACCTTTGAATTTTGCAGCAATCCAAGGTGCCCCTCACACAGTTCCTGAAAAGGCTATTGACAAGTTGCCTACCTTTCAGGGAAACAATGCTATTAGTGCCAAATCCCATATCTTGAATTTTCAGATGTGTGTGGAGAGATATTGTCAGTGTCATGATGAAGAAGATGTAAAGATGACTTTATTTGTGTATTCATTAGAAGGAGATGCTGCTGAATGGTTTACTGATTTTGATACAGCTAAGTTTAGCACCCTTGATGCAATATTTGATGAATTTAGGAAGAGATGGGGTGATACAAAAGAACATAGATTCCAGCTTGCTGCTCTTACCACTAGTCATAAAAAAGAAAATGAAACTGTGGAAGAATTTAACACTAATTTAATAGCTTTGTAAAGAGCCTTCATGCTGATATTTTTCCTTCAGATACTACAATTTTGATTTATTATATGGAGACATTTGAGGGTGAAATGAGGTATGACTTAAGGGATAAGGATCCTCAAACTTTGAAAGCATCACAAACTACAACTATAAGACTTGATAAGAGTATGCAAGAGGCCAGGAAATCCAGCATTCCTGGTTTCACAAGAGGTTCTTCCTCAAAGGCATGTGAGGAAAAGAAGAAGAAAATTGAGGGTCAAGAGTCATCAAGTGATGGGATTAAAGAATTGACCCAGTTAATTAAGAAAATGGAGATAAACCATGACAATCATATCAATGCCTTGCAAAATAGGTTGATCACTATGGAGAGGTCCCAAAATAATAGACAACAACATAAGCCAAATGATAAGTGGCCAAAGAGACCTCCCTAAAATGATCAAAGGCCACCTAATCCTTTTGAATCCACCAACTTGGTAGATCATCACTCCATACCTTATTGTAGGCCTTGTGGTGAATTTCATGAGGAAGTGACTTGTCCAGTTTTTCTTGAAGGTTGTTATGATGATGATTATGGAAATCAAGGAAATGAACAAATAAATATGTGTGGTAAGAAATACAATGTGGGCATGTATGATTGGATGGATTTTGCTGAACATGGGAGTAATGCAAACTTCATGAATAATGTTGTTGATAAGGAAACAAAAAAATTTGGGCCCAAGCCCACACCCCAACAAATTTCAGAAATGTTTAAGTAAAGAGGCATTACATACCAAAGGAATGGAAATACAGGTTAAGATAAAGGTCAAACTAGTGTTCCCAAGGTATATCCAAGTCCTTCTAAGTCAAATGTGCACATTAACTCATATTTGAATATTGACTTAGGTGGTTGGTTGAGTAATGCAAAGATGTTAGTTCCAGTGTCAGAACTTATGAAGATCCCTTCTCAAAGGGAGAAGCTACTTAAAGCCATAGAAGATCCCCCTAAAAGTTTTGTTGAGAAGCAATCAACCATGGCTTACCAAGACGCACCAGTAATTTTACAGAATTGGGATAGGGGAAATGAGAAGAATTTGCCTTTCTACCTTTCTTTACTTGTAAATGACAAAGTGTTACACAATTTCATGCTAGATTCAGGGGAAAGCTCTAATGTTATGACTAAGAAAGTAATGGAACAGTTGACCTTAAGAATATCTCGACCTTATCATAACATTTTTGCCATGGATAGTAAAACGATTGAAGTACATGGATTGATTAAGGGTTTGCAAGTACACTTGGCAGTATTTCTGGATATCATGTTTGAAATGGACATTGTGGTGATTGATGTTCCAGATGCTTGGGGAATGCTATTGAATAGAAAGGCAGTTGTATTTTTGGGTGGTAACTTACAAATGGATTTATCTTATGCTACGATCCCTACTCCAGATGGGAACACTTTCAAGTTGACTAGGGAGGTGTTTAGAAGATATCATATTGAAGACCCAAGAAACCCCAAAAATGAGCTAAAGTATAATGGTGAAGGTCTTGGTAATTATGCCATCTTGTCTAACTCTATTGTTCCCCTAGAATATAAAGTTCAAGATAATAGAGTAGACGAAGTATGGTACATGAATTTTGATGGTGCCTTTTCTAGAGTAGGAAAGGGTGTTGGAATTTTGCTTCAAGCTCGAAATGGTAAAGTGTTAAAATTTTCTTATAGATTGGAGTTTGATGCAACCAATAATGTGGTTGAGTATGAAGATTTGCTCCTTGGTTTAGGAATTTTCAAGGATATGGGTGTGAAGTGTCTAAATATCAAAGGGGATTCAGACTTGGTCATACAACAGCTAAAGAATAAATTTGCTTGCAAGTCTAAGAGATTGAAAGGGTATAGGAATGCAATTTGGGACTTAATCAATGATCTAGATGCTTTAAACCTGATTGTTATTCCCAGAGAACAAAATTCAAAGGATGATGAACTTGCAGTAGCTTCGTCCACACTTCAACCTCCAGATAGTTTGATTGACGAAAATATTTCGGTGGACGTAATTTTTATACCCTTAGTTCCTGATAACATGAATCATTGGCAGGTTTTTGATGATGACAAACAGGTTATTAAGTTCTTGACTCATATGCATGAGTTTTCAGATTTGGGCATCAGTGTAAAAGAGGAGGGTTGTAATTATACTAGAAATGATGCTAAGTCAAAAACAATTCCTAAGCGAGTTGTGTCCTTAGAAAAAGACTTTGATAGACAAGATGGTCACAAACAAAAAGAAGAGTCAAAGAAAAAACTATGTGATCACCTAGAAATCAACATTGGAACTAATGAAGAGTATAGGATGATAAAGATAGGCAAGACTACCCTTACAGAGGAAAGGAATGAAATTGTTAAGTTATTAAAAGAATATAGGCATGTCTTGGCTTTCAGTTATGATGAGCTCAAAGTCTATAGGGAGGATGTAATTCAACATGTGATTTCTTCTAAAGGAAGAAACAAAGCCCTTTAGACAAAAACATAGGCAAATGAACCCCAAGTTAGCTCCTTTGGTCCAATAGGAGCTACAAAAAATGTTTTTCCCAAACTAGACATTCTTCATGGTGCTCAAATTTGGTTGTTGCTGGGAAGAAGAATGGAAAGATTCGGGTATGCGTTGACTTCATGAATTTGAACATTTCTTGCACAAAAGACCACTACCCCCTCCCCAAGATGGAAACTTTACTTCAAAGAATAACATGATCAAGAATGATTTCCATGATTGATGGTGTTTTTGGTTATAATCAGATAAGACTTAAAGCAGAAGATAGGCATAAAACCACTTTTACTACTCCATGGGGAACCTTTGAATATCTTAGAATGCCATTTGGTTTATTAAATGTTGGAGCTACTTTTCAAAGAGCTATGGATTATGCCTTTTGGGGGTTGATTGGGAAGTTGATTGAAATATATCAAGATGATTTAAAAATATTTTCTAAGGATGGGAAAACTCACATTGACCACCTTAGACAAGTTTTGGACAAATGTAGAGAATTTGGGATTTCTCTAAATCCTACTAAGTCAGTCTTTGGGGTGACTAAAGGTAAGTTATTGGGTCACATTATTTCGAAATATGGGGTCAAGTTAGACCCGGAGAGAGTTGAATCCATTAGTAAGGTGCATTTTCCCGTGTCAAAGAAAGCTCTCCAATCCTTCTTAGGACAAACAAATTTTGTCCATAGATTCATTCCTAACTATGCTGAGATCATGAAACCTATATATAAGTTTCTTAAGAAGGATGTTAAATTTGAATGGAGTGAAGAAAGTAAGCGATCTTTTGAATGTATTAAGAATGCCATATGTGAAGCTCTCGTCCTTATTAGCCCAGACTATAACAAGGACTTTTAGATTTTATCCTTCGCCTCTGAAGACACTATTGTTGGTGTGTTGCTTCAGAAAAATGATCACGGCCATGATCAACCCATTGCATATATGAGTAGGGCCTTGCAAAATCCAGAGCTTAAGTACCCCATGTTTGAGAAATAGGCTTATGCCTTAGTGAAATCACTCAAACATTTCAGAGTCTTCATTGGATATTCCAAAGTAATTGGTTATGTTCCTAATTTTGCGGTGAAAGATGTTCTATCTCAAGTGGAAGGATTGGCATCAAGGGGTAGATGGATTGCTAAGATCCAAGAGTATGATTTGGAAATCAAGCCTACAAAATTGATTAAGGGTCAAGGCTTAGCTAAAATTTTGACAAAAAGTAATGAGAAGGCTTTAGGTATGGTTTGCCAAATTAGTGATGAAGAGTTTCCTCCTAACTTACTGAAGCTTGAAAAAGTAGAATGGTATACACACATAATATTTTATCTTAATAATATAACTTGTCCAAGCCATCTAGTGGGACACAAGAAAAGGGATTTTAGGTTAAAATATTCTAAGTATGTCCTTACTAGAGATGGTTTAGGATGGAAGAATCCTGATTGGGTTATCCTTAGATGTGTGGATGACGTTGAGTCAAAGAAACTAATGGATTAATTCCATGGGGGGTTTTGTGGTGGACATTTTGATGCTAAAACTACTACCCACAAAATCCTTAGAGCAGGATATTATTGGCCCACAATATTTTCAGATGTACATCAGTTTGTTTGGAAATGTGAGCCATGTCATCTTTTCACAGGAAAGAAGAAGCTAGCAACTCTCCCTTTGCAACCAATAATGGTTGAAACACCTTTTCAGCAGTGGGGTTTGAACTTCATCGGGAAGTTTAATGATAATTCGAGTAATGGGTATTCATGGGTTATCACAACAACAAATTACTTTACCAAGTGGGTTGAAGCCATTCCTACCAAGTCAACAACTGAGAGAGCTGTGATGGATTTCCTAGAAGACATAATTATAACTAGATTTGGGGTCCCATAAAAAATAGTAACAGATAATGCCAAGGCCTTTTGTTTAGCTTAGATGTCCTATTTTTGTTTCAAGTATGGTATTATATTATCGCATGCATTAGATTAATATCCTTAAAGAAATGGTCAAGCAGAGTTAAGTAACAAACACTTAATGACCATAGTTAAGAAGATAGTCAGTGAAAACAAGAGATCTTGGGATAGTAAAATTAAACATGCATTATGGGTTGACAGAATAACAAAGAAATCAACAACTGGAAAGAGTCCCTTTGAGTTAGTGTATGGATTGGAGGCTAGATTGCCAATGCACCTTAGACTTCCAACTTATGGGTTAGTTGAGGATATTTCCACAGAGCAGGATGCAATTCAGAACAGGGTCAATCAGGTCATTGAGTTGGATAAAATCAGACGGAAGGCTTGTTATCCCCATTTTTTAGGGATAACTAGGAGATCATGTCTCGAGGCCCACAGGTCCTAGACATGGAGTACTGAGGGACGGATTGACCAGAGCATGGACCTGGAGGGCCTATCCTTTTATTTTTCCATCAGATTTGTCTTGTCAGCAGCAGCAACATCCATCACCATCGGATTGGTCTTGTATCAGAAGAGGTTCTTGCTCCATGAGGTAATTGGCCCAGGTATCATGGTATGTGTCACTTTTGTTCATTGAAACCTTTAAATATATGCATCTAATTCATTTTATCTCTAACAACTGCTTGGATCTTACATTAGCCCACTTGACCATGCTTGGGGAAATTGACAGGGTGCCCTAGCAAGCCTATGCCCATAGGTCTTGGTTTGCCACTAAGGGGATTTCTGAAAAGCCATCGTCCCCTCCCATCATAGCACCACTGTTTCATCTTATCTCCCGCTCATTTATCCCATTCCTCTTGTCCGGGCATTGGGTTGACCTATTTGTAGGATTGCACCTTATCTCATGGGAAGAAGGGGCTAAAGGCCTAGAAGGTAAAATCAGTTGGTAAAAGACAAAAGCCTAGAAATAAAACCTTGAGATGCTTCGCCCAAGGATCCCTTAGAAGGCAGTAAAAATCCTCTCAGCAAGAAACAAGAGGGACCTGAAAAATAATAAAACAAGACCTAGTTAGAGGATAAGGGGTCTCACCATGAGCTAGCCTATTAGGTCCATGGGTACCTAACAGTATGACATTACCACCATCTGGTTACCAAGCCAGGGCAGTGAACTTTGGTTGCATGGCCAAGGGAAAGGGGGTCTCATCACGAGCCAACCTTCTCATCTCTGTGAAAGTACTTGTGGGTAACATTGTCATCTCTGGTCACCATGCCAAGGTAGTGTCCTCTGGTTAACCCTTGAATAAAAAAAGAAAAAGAAGAAGCAAAAGAAAATAAAAGAATAAAGCAAGAAAAAGAATAAAGGTAAGAACGGGCTTGGAAAAAATTCATCCATGACAGGTACAACTCACCTTCTACAAAGACACCCACAGATAACATTATGCATCCTTGGTCCACACTACACCCACATGTCTGGACATCCCCTAGCCTCATCACCTCACTTACATGGCTTGGATGAAATCTTCCTAGAAACTTTCCTTTTCTTGTGGATACTAACCCAATAGGACGTCTTGTCTTTTTCTCCAATCTTGTATTGTAGGCTTTTGTAATGTCTTTGAGCTATTGACTGATGTATCATGGTTTTTATGCACATGTTTAATAATATTGATGATGAGATGTGATTAACATTGCTATGATCCCGGTGACTGATGAGCCCATGGAGGGCGTAGCTTTTGATGTGCAGGACCATGCCCGACGGACAAGTACCATTTGGACCGATACACATGGGGAGATGACCAGTTTGGACCTCCATGGGGCTGAAGAGCCCACCATATGGATGTTGAGACCCCATCAGGGGTTAGAGACAAGATGGACATGGATTAGGGCTTTTGCACCAAAGAGGAAGAGGACGTTCCATCAGAGGCACTTCAACATGACTAAACCTAGGGGGAATTACCCCTTTTCAATGGAATGCTAGCCTTGGAAGGCTTAGGATGTCCCCATCTTCACCATGACATCATCCATCTTCATGGACACCTTTGGAGGTAGATTGGGAAATAATGGCACATGTGGCATGTTGGAGAGGCCCCTGGGGGGAAAACGTTTTGCTCCTAGATGTCTCATTTTCCCTAGAAAGGGATAGCGCCTCCCTTGAAGGGGATTCTACTCTCTTTGTAGTTGTCATATCTGACGCACCCACACACACACACATGCAAAGACTATAACACATACCCAACACATAAGATTGGAAGAGATCCAAACATTGCTAAAAAGACTCCAATGTGCAAAACAATCTAAAAATGAGACTGTTTGGAACTTCCGAAATAGATTTGAGGGTTTGTTGTACCAACTTCCTAGGGGCCATTACCCTGAGGAAAAGGACCTTGTGTATCTCTTTACCAATGCACTCTTGGTGCAGTTGGGGTTTCTCCTGAGTAAAAGGAATCCAAAGACACTCCATGAAGTTGGTGACATGGCCTTACAAATTGAGGAAAACATTTTTTTGTCCAGAACAAAAAACGTTTTTTCCTTAGGAAGCGAAATAAATGATTATGAAGATACCTCATGTACTCTCAATTTGGAGAAGTTGGTTTCCCTTGAAACTTCTACTGCTGATTTTCAAGAAGAAGGGAAACACGTTAATGACCAACATAAAACTAAGAGGAAAGCTCTTGATGAGGTTTTTCAAGAGCAAGGGATCATTGAAAACGCAACAGAGGAGCTGAAACCTGAACAAGACAATAAAAAATCAACATGTGCTCCTCCTCCTGATGAAGCAATCCATAAGCGTTTTTGACCTGCACAACAATAAGACGATGAGGTTAGTTTCTTTCCTTTTCAGGATTTCGATGATACTTTGTTCTTTGATTCAGAGAGTGAAGGAGAAATGGAATCCCCGAACGAAGTAAATATTCCTTGCTGTACTCTTGAAGACAAAGGGCCAATCCATGAGGATGAAACAATAACGCTTGTTGGAAACACCAAAGTCCTTGAAACTCCTGCACAAGAAGAAATAGTAAGTTATCCTCCTCCCCAAAATTTTGATAATTTTCTACCTCGTGATTTAGAGGAGGAGATGGATGAGCATATGAGTGTTTTCAATCCTCCATGCTATGATACTGATACTGACATAGTTGATATTGATGAGTCCATACATGTTGGAAGATGTAAATGGGATGTAATTGGTTTTGGTATGGACCCCATTTATGATATTGAGAATGATTCCCAACTGTTTCCCTTACAATTATCACGACATATTATCTTTGATTTTGACCAGTGGCAGCAGGGAGATGATGTATTTACCAATGCTCCCCAAACTCCCAAGGTTGACCTAGTACCATGTTTTCTTGATGATTTTCGGTCTTACCTTGAGTGTTTTGAAGATTATTCCTCCGAGCACTTGGATTCATTCTATGTAGAAGATTATCAAACACCACTATGCTTGGTTTTTGATGGGAGTAAGAACATTGTTTGCCTAAAGAAGGATTCTTGTGACCTTTTTCTCCAGCCACCTGTTATTACTTTACCCTGCTATTTAATTAAAGTTGTAGTTGGGAATTGTAGCTTCTGCTTTGAGTTTCCTCTGAAGAAAACTCGAGAATCCAAGGGTTGGTTGAAAACTACAGATTTCAATCTATCATCTCAGATTTTCAAGCTTCCCTTGAGGATTTTCCAGTCATCTGATACATTTTTGTCAATCCCTTCCCAGACCTTAGAGTATGAGAACGTCCTAGGTAGCCAGTTTGCCGACCCTTTGAGTCAGTGTTCTGCACCTTGGAATTTTCATGACCCCTTCCTGAAGTGGGTTGAGTTCTTTCCTCCAAGATTGACTTGGCATAATTTTATCCCTCCCACCTGCCTCCATGAGTTAGACTTTGTGATTCTCGATGATCTGATACATGTTCTAACCCATGTTATTTTTTTGCTTGACTTATCACTATTTTGGTTTACGATGAAACACAAAGGCAGATACCGTGGGACATTGCTGGATTGGCTTCACTGGTTGTTTGACTACACCAACATCCAACCAATAGGTAAGTACTTCACTTTATATTCACATTTATGATTTCTTTATTTATGTATCTATATTTATGCTTGGGTGGCATTACTGCCCCATTTTTGTTACTAATGTCCCTATCGAGATTGAGAAGGTCTACAGGTTATGCTAGAGATGCTGAGGTTCTCATGTGCTCTATGGTGAGCACATGTCCCCGAGTTGGAGCCAGATGTTATCCCCATCTTTTAGGGATAGTTAGGAGATCATGTCTTGAGGCCCAGAGGTCCTAGACATGGAGTACCGAGAGTAGGATTGACCTAAGCATGGCCCTGGAGGGCCTATCCTTTTCTTATTCCATCAGATTTATCTTGTCAGCAGCAACAACATCCATCACCATCGTCTTGGTCTTGTATCAGAAGAGGTTCTTGCTCCATGAGGTAATTGGCCCAGGTATCATGGTAGGTCTCACTTTTGGTCATTGAAACCTTTAAATATATGCATCTGATTCCTTTTATCTCTAACAACTGCTTGGATCTTACATTAGCCCACTTGACCATGCTTGGGGAAATTGACAAGGTGCCCTAGCAAGCCTGTGCCCATAGGTCTTG
>SNQJ01S0004873.1:431194-460236 GCA_010110895.2 Picea sitchensis | reverse complement strand
CATTGAAACCTTTAAATATATGCATCTGATTCCTTTTATCTCTAACAACTGCTTGGATCTTACATTAGCCCACTTGACCATGCTTGGGGAAATTGACAAGGTGCCCTAGCAAGCCTGTGCCCATAGGTCTTGGTTTGCCACTAAGGGGATTTCTGAAAATCCATCGTCCCCTCCCATCATAGCAAGATTGTTTCATCTTATCTCCCACTCATTTATCCCACTCCCCTTGTCTAGGCATTGGGTTGACCTGTTTGTAGGATTGCACCTTATCTCGTGGGAAGAAGGGGCTAAAGGCCCAGAAGGTAAAAGCAACTGGTAAAAGACAAAAGCCTAGAAATAAAACCTCGAGATGCTTTGCCCAGGAATTCCCGAGAAGGCAGTAAAAAGCCTCTCAACAAGAAACAAGAGGGATCGAGAAAATAACAAAACAAGACCTAGTCAGAGGATAAGGGTTCTCATCACGAGCCAACCTATTAGGTCCATGGGTACCTAATAGTATGACATTGCCACCATCTGGTTACCATTCCAGGGCAGTGACCTTTGGTTGCATGGCCAAGGGAAAGGGGGTCTCATCACGAGCCAACCTTCTCATCTCTGTGAAAGTACTTGTGGGTAACACTGTCAGCTCTGGACACCATGCCAAGGCAGTGTCCTCTAGTTAGCCCTTGAATAAAAAAAGAAAAAGAAGAAGAAAAAGAAAATAAAAGAATAAAGAAAGAAAAAGAATAAAGACAAGAACGAGCTTGGAAAAAATGCATCCATGACAGGTACAACTCGCCTTCTACAAAGTCACCCATAGATAACATTATGCATCCTTGGCCCACACTGCACCCACATGTCTAGAAATATCCTAGCCTCATCACCTCACTTACATGGCTTGGATGAAATCTTTCTGGAAACTTTCATTTTCTTGTGGATACTAGCCCAATAGGATGTCTTGTCTTTTTCTCCGATCTTGTATTGCAGGTTTTTTGTAATGTATTTGAGCTATTGACTAATGTATCAGGGTTTTTATGCATATGATTAATAATAATGATGATGATATGTGATTAACATTGCTATGATCCCAGTGACTGATGAGCCCATGGAGGGCGTAACTTTTGATGTGCAGGACCATGCCCAATGGACAGGTACCATTTGGACCAATACACATGGGGATATGACTAGTTCGGACCTCCATGGGGCTGAAGAGCCTACCAGATGGAATTTGAGACCCCATTAGGGTGTAGAGATAGGATGGACATAGATCGGGGATTTTGCACTGAAGAGGAAGAGGACGTTCCATCAGAGGCACTCTGGCATGACTAGACCTAGGGGGAATGACCCCTTTTCAGTGGAACGCTAGCCTTGGAAGGCTTAGGATGTCCCCATCTTCACCATGATGTCATCCAGCTTCATGGACACCTTTGGAGGCAGACTGGGCAACAGTGGCACGTGTGGCATGCTGGAGAGGCCCCTTGGGGGGCTAATGTTTTGCTCCTAGATGTCTCATTTTCCCTAGAAAGGGATAGTGCCTCCCTTGAAGGGGATTTTACTCTCTTTGCATCTCAGTTAGGGTTTTAATTTGACAATTTAATGTAAAAACAATATTATTTTGGTATTATGGCCTTGTCGGCCTTTTTATGACCTAAAAAGTAAAATTAGGTCATTGATACACTATATATTGAGGGTTTTGACTCTCATTTTATCATCATTCATCACACACTCATTAGTGAGGTCTGATTTTAGTGCCCTATTGAGGTTTTTGGCTGATTTAAGAAAGGCGCACTTGTTGAAGGAAGACTTTTTTTTGTCATTTATGGTGTTTCTCTTGAAGGAAGGTTTTACAACTAGGGTTTGCATGGTTATTTCTTCATGAATTGTAAGTGTTTTTTCTGCAAAAATTCTTATTGAATGGTTGTAGTCTAAATTTATTGCACATTACTTATAAATTTGTTGAATCAAAATCCTAGGTGACAAGCACATTTAATTTTTCCTTGTCTCATGTCCCTTGATAGAGAAGTTTTCATCCATTGAAGAAGGAAGAGAGAGCCTAGCCATAGCTACACTCTCATTTCTTCTTCTCCATGAGCTAGCCACACTATCCAGAAGCCAAAGAGAGTGAGACGTCCTTGGCCTAGTTCTTCTACACCAGGGCCGTACCATTCTAGGGTTTGCTGAAAAGGCCTTGCTGTAGCAACACCTTTCCTCTTCAAACCCTCATGCTTTGGTTGTCTTTGCTTTATCTTCAGCTAGCCATTTTGCAAGTTAGATCTAAAGGAGGAGAGAGCACGAGGCCTTGCTTTAGCAACACCGGAGTGAGACTCTCTCTCCTAGGGTTTTGTTTCTGAAGCCCTACTATTGCAGCACTTCAGAACCTTTCTCTCTAGTCTTTAGTCACCCTCCTTCAACTCTTGCGTCCTTCTTATTGACTCCACTAAACCCTAAGGCACTGAACTAAGCCTCCAACGTTGAAATGAATTGATCCTAAACACTCTCAAAATACCTTTTTTTTTGGTTTGAAACCCTAGTCTTATTGTTGCCATCATCATTGGCTATTATCATCATTGTGCAACAATGTTTTTCCTTATAAGCAATTGAATGGTGTTTAAAGCATTTATTGAATGAAGGATTGATTGGATATATTGATTGCTACATCATTTTGGTATTTATTGGTGGAGTGATAATATTTCATTGCTATATCGACAAACATTGACTTCATCAATATTTATTGTTATAATTGCTTATATGTTGAATTAGTAGATGATCTTTGATATATGAAGTACTAACCAAGATTTGCACGTATAAGTTTCTTGTTTCTTTGTCCCAAACAGGTGATTTTCTTCTTCTTTTATCACTTCTTATTATTGGTTGTTTAGCCGGATCTTCTGCTCGGTGGTGACTTGTGAGGGGGGATTTACACTTTTTCCTTATCATCCTTCACCTTCTCAAATATCTAGGTCACCAGGGATGTCTCCCTTGGGCCTTACCACCCAGAATAGGAAGAACCATCCCATTGAGGTGACATTGGGTGGGATTGGTTCCTGTTACGCCAATTTCATCCCTTTATCTTTTGACCTATTACCATAAATACAAACTGTGCGATAACAAGGCTTATGATCAGAATTTTAGAAATCAGAGTAAGGTAAAGAAGGATTTTGACAAGTCAGCTAGGCAGAGGGATTTCATGATTGGGGATATAGTTTTGTTATGGGATAAAGGCAGAGAGAAGCCAGGAAAGCATGGCAAGTTTGACAACTTGTGGTTGGGTCCATATGTGATCCGAGAAATAACAGGGCCTAATTATTTTCATCTTAGCCATTTGGATGGCGAGTCCATCAACATTTCGAGGAATGGGCAACAACTCAAAATTTTCTTCAGATAATAAGCAACTTGGTGTCCAAAGGGACACCCTCTGTAACGTATCTCTAACCCTTCTCCTTGTATTTCAATTTTGTATCATTTCATTCATTATGTTGATATGTACTTAGAATTATTTCTATATCATAGATTCATTTTGTAGTTATGATGTTGTACTTTAGTTATTTCATTATGTAGATGTTGTTTATAGCATTTATTTATTTCATTGTATGTATGTATGCATATGTTGGATATTGGTGAGCACCTTTTTGTAGATGCTAGATTCTCGTATGCTCTCCGTCCCATGTGAGATGATTGAACACATGTCCCCATGTGGAGCCATATGTTAACCGCCTATTCAGCTAGGGGGTCAACTCCATGTACCATGAAGATGTGCATCAACAGATGCAAACATGTCAAAGACTATTTGGTTCTATTGGGCAATTTATGCCTCCAACACATATTTTTGTAAATGGAATTTCTGCACCCATGCGTGGGTTAATAATGTAATAGGTCTACATGGATCATAGTTACGCCAGTTACTTTGGTATTTCTTCATTAGGCGAGTTTCTTTCACTGAGGGTTTTTCATCCTCAGGTTATTAATTTGGCTTTTTAGCCTTATTAATTTCCCTTTAGTTTTTCCCTCCCACCAGCAATAATTCCTCCAAAGTGGTGAAAGGCATTCTAATGGAGTTATCCTCTGGTAACTAGTGTTTATAAATGATTTAAATGACCATGTATGACATCTTAGAAATTTTCGCTGAATTTCATCGAGTCTAGATAGTTTTTTTTTAATTAATTAAAATTGCCTAAGGTTGGGTAATTTAATTAATTAATTTTAATTATTTTGAGAAAATATTGTAAAAACTAGGTCCTTGGGATTTTTCTAGGGGTATTTGTGCTCAAAATAAATGGAATGAGACCCCCTACACCCCTGGACCAAGTTTCAGCTCAGTCGGACAACTTTTGCTAGGTGTTTGTCCACCAGGAGTCTCAGTCAGTTAAAACAACAATTTTAATTGCTAAGTCATGACATAGGAAAAATGTCATTTTTGTAATTTATGAGCTAATGGGATAAATTAATGATGGAAAAGGGTGAGATATATGTTTCCTAACCTAAACCAACCTTTATACACCCCCTTACTCACTCATCCACTCATACCCTCATGCCCCTAGGGGGGTTTGCGCCCCCCCTCTTGTGGAAACCTTTGAAAATGTGAATTGATGAGTTGTGGGTCCCTCTCTCAAGAGGTGAACCCTTCCCAGACTTCCACCTCATCCATTTACCATGTCCCACAACCTCCACCTCACACCCACCTCACCAATCCTTGTCTAAACCCTAAGTGGTGCATCCCTCTCCTTGAGATTTTCTCTTTTGGCTTGGGTGTGACACTTGGCATTGATCCAAGAGGGGTATTTTTGCCTCTATAGGTATAAATACAACCCCTCCCTCACTCATTTCTTCACCATCTCTTGAGCTATTGTTATGCTACTGGATTTTTGCCCCATCTCTCTCTCTCTCTTGTTCATCTTGCTTCCACTCCACTTTTCTCTTGAGAGTGTTGGAACAACTTGTTACTACAAGACTCTAATTTGGATTAATAGAAATAATTTGGAGGATTTTGGAATAAAAAAGATTAGTCTTGCTACTTCCATGCACATGAGGTGATGTTGTTTCTTTATGCATTTTGTGGAATATTGAGTAGATCTCTTGGGTAAATTAGTTTACTTGGATAGGTTAGGCAATAGTATTGTTGCTGGCCTAGATGTGTTGGATAGCTAATGACATAAATTAGTTTATGCTATTTTCTTATGCAACTCGTCATCTATTCTTATCTCACATTGTGTTTCAAAGATTGCAGGTTTGCCTCTAGGGTTTTGTTGGGATAGCCTCAAGCAAGAGTCTACCCTCATAGCCCACCTAAACTCCATTGTTTTTCATATCTGATTTTATGTTCATTCATTTCAGATTTGGTTTTTCTAACAATATTAGATAGGTCACATCATTTCATTACATTTTTCAGAAATTTATATGTAGAAAAATTTCTGCTTAAAAACTTAAATTTTTCTTAACTTTCTTATGTGTTGTGCAACATTTCCAGCAAGCAATAACTTGCTGGTTTTTGCAGATTCTTACAAGGTCAAGGGGTTATGCTATCCATTTTTGGTCACACAACACACCAAAGGTTCCCCCTTTGATTGGGTAATGGAACTCAACATTTCCCATCTCTTTCTAGCATTGTAGCAAGCCCCCGAGAAGTTCCCTTGAGGCTTGCATTCTTGTAATAAGTTTATTGTATTGTAAAATTGTTAGTTCCTACTCCTTGGGTGAGAGATTGGCAAAGCCAATCCCCCAAAATCATAAGGCTAGGGTGTACCTTAAATTTTCTGCAATCTTTCATTCTTTTTCCCTACTTGTCATTAGGGCAAGGTTTTGTGGCTAGGATTGTTTTAGTGGTAGTTTAAATATTTAATTTCCAACCCCCTTTGGCACAAAATAGGAAGGCTTGCCTCCACCTTGTGCCATTGTGAGTGGTTTGTAGTTCTTTCACTTTATTTTCAAGTGTCATTTTCGTTATTTGCCTACACCTTGGATGAAAAGTTGGCAAAGCCAACCCCCAACATAGTATGGCTAGTTTAGTTGTGTTTTGATACACTTATGATCATGTTTTAAAATCATCTAGAAGTAGATCTCACACAACTAAAGTTTAGCTTAAGCCCATGGAGGAATAGATTTATTTTCATGCATTAAGTTTCTCAGTTTACAAGTTTATTTTTCATAGCACTCATCTTAATGCAATACACAAATTGGTAAATGGTGATGGTGTAAGGAATATATTTTTCATTTGCAAGCTTTTGTCTTTTAAGCATTAATTTTCTTCTAAACTTGCAAACACACATGGGTATGTAAATGGTGTAGAAGTAACCTTTTATTTCAGCAAGTCTTTTTCAAGTTCCTTATATGTTTCCATGCTATAATATCATGATTTAGAACATCTTTCTAGATGGACAAAAGTTTCGGTTTGGCAATATTTCACTATTTTTAAGCAAGTAAAAGTAACTTAAACACACTCAAACACCTAAAAACACTTAGTCCATAGGCCTAATAACTTACTAGACTTAAAAGGAAACCTTGATTCACCATCTTCACCATTTAAAACGGGGTTTGAAGAAGGCAATGGAAGGTGCTAGGCTGGGGATGGTCTCACGGTGCGCAACATCCTTTTCGGGAGTACTCAGATCTTAGGGTTGACCTGTGAAGCTAGGGTAGGCCTTGTTGCCTCACTTCTTTAGCATCCAACAACCACTTGGTAATTGGGGGAGGATAATTTTGGGTTAACACTTAGCTAGGAGTAACTCAACACTTAATAATCTTTAATCAACTCTTTAATCCACTAAACACTTGGGCATTTTCTTAATTGGCCTATCTTATGTGGTTGGAATCTAAGTAACACTTGCAAGCACTCTTTCATTTTTACACATACATGCAAGTCTAACTTTTTCTTTGTGGATTAATCATCTTAGTGTCATAATTGTGTTTTGGAGCACTTGTTCTTTAAAAACATATCTTATTTAAGTAGTGTTCTTGTGGTGTGGTTGTCATTGATAAGTAGTCCAATAGAGTAAGTGCTATTGGGGCATGCTTGGCTTGCTGTGTTGATAATATTCATGTTTGAATGTCCTTAATTCCTGCACATAATGCACATGGTTAATTAATCCCTTGGTGTTATTGGTATAATCTTGTGATAGTTTTAGAACATTCATTGTTGTAGATATTATATCATCTACTTATCTTGTATCTTTTGTATCTTGTAACTCTTAGATATTCTTGTTGTAATTGTGTATCTTGTTGTATATCTCTTGCTTATAATTGTTGTAACATCTAACATTTCATTCTTTAGTTGTGAGTATTTGTATCTAACAATGTTGTGGAATATTTGTACTCCTTGTAATCCTTTGTAATCATTTTGTAATCAAACTCCCTCAAACTTTAGTTGACCCCATTTGCCCAATCTTAGGCACTAGTCCTAGTTGTCCTAGGAGAAGGCTTGTTTGTCATTATCAATTGTTGCACTTTGCATTTTTGCCTTTGCATCATAAATTAGATTTCCGCCCAACCTTAAACTAATTAAAACTAAATCCTAGAATATAACGTTAATCTCATCTAGTAACTAGGGTCTACCCCCCTTGGCTTCCCTAGGAGTAAGCCTAGACGAAAGAGGTTCAAGCCAAAGTGACAGTGTGGGCTTTGAACCTAGGCATTATGCCTCCAAGGAAACACTAAGTGAGTAGGACTTAGCTCACATCTGCAGGTGTGTATAAGGACGACAACACTCCATTCCCAAGATTTCTTGTCCTCAAGCAACTGCAAATTCGAATGCTACAAGATCTGATCATTTTCCCATGTGTTATCCTCTGATGGCTACAACTTCCTCTCCCAGACCTCCAATACCTCCTCAGGAACCAATACTAGTTGTCCCTCCTCATCCAACCAAGGTAACTCTACCGAAGTAGTGACTTGTTGTCCCAAATATTTTTTGAGGCACGAGACATGAAACACATTATGATATTTTCTTCCCTTCAACAACTCCAGCTCATAAGCCAGCTTGCCAACTCTTTGAATCAACCTATAAGGCCCATAAAAACATGGCTTAAGATTCTTTGATCCATTTTTCTTCAGGGAAGACTATCTATATGGATGTAGACTCAAGAATACGAAGTCTCCCACTTCGAAAGTGCGCTCAACCCTGTGCCTGTCTGCATATACCTTCTGTTGATTTTGGGTTGTCTGTAGATTGTCCTTGAGATTTTTGAGTATCTATTAATTCTCCTGGATCTAGTCCTTGTCTTTGGGAGACCTGCTATCCCCAAAAACCATGTTGATAAAGGAGAATCATAATCATATAATACTTGGAATGGTGCCATACCAATGGACATATGGTAAGTGGTGTTATAACAGTGTTCCCCTAAATGTAACCACTTAACCGATGCCTTCTGTTGCCTAGACACATAGTTATGTAAGTACCCTTCTAGCCATATGTTCACAATCTTTGTCTATCCGTCCATCTAAGGGTGGTAACCAGTGTTGGGAGTCAATTTTGTGCCAGCCAACTTGAACACCTCCTATGAAAATGCACTAAGAAACATGTTGTCCTTGTCACTGACAGTATACCTCGACAACTCGTGGAGTTTGAATATCTCCTTGAAAAACAACTCCGCTATCTGTGTTGCCTTATACTCAGAGGATATGGCAAAGAAATATGAAAATTTGGTCAATCGATCGACCACTACATATAGACAATCTCTACCTTGGACCTTTGGCAAACCAATGATAAAGTCCATAGATACGCTTTCCCACTTTTGTTCTGGGATGGGAAATGGTTGTAGTAATCCTGCATTATGGGTCTGCTCTGACTTGTTCTGCTGACAAGTCACACACTCTCTCACATCCTTTAGTACATCAACTTTGAGGCCCTTCCAAGTGAACCTCTCCTTGATCTACTTGTAAGTTTTGAAGTATCCCCGATGCCTTGCCAATGGTGCATCGTGCATAGTCACCATGATCTTATCCTTTAGTTTAGATTCTAAGACTAAGTATATACGGTCTTTGTAGTAGATGATGTCATCCACCAATTTGTACCTATCATCCTGTACATTGTGGTCCATCACCTTATAAGCAAATTTTTTCTTGGAATATTCCACCAAGAGATGATGTTTCTAGTCAGTCGAAATCTCTGCAAGTGAAAATTCCTTTGGCTTTCTGGAGAGAGAATCTGCAATTGCATTCTTCTTTCCCTTAACATACTTAATGTTGAAATCATATTCTTGTAGTTTGCTAAACCATTTATGTTTCCTTTCATTCAAGTCCTTTTGCCCCAAAAAGTGCCTCAAGCTCTTGTAGTATGTCTTAACCACAAATTTTCCACCTACCAAGTACTGTCTAAACTTCGCCAAGGCATGCATGATGGCGAGCATCACTTTTTCATAGATGGAGTAGAGTTTAATCGAATATGTGAGTTTTTCTCTCTCATATGCTATTAGATTCCTTTGTTGCATTAACACCGCTCGTATACCCTCACTCGATGCATCGCACTCAAGCACAAAAGGCTGAGTGAAATCAAGAGGTGCTAGAACTGGACAAGTTCTCATCACCTCCTTCATCTTATCAAATGCTCTTTGGGCCTCATCTATCCACATGAACGCCCCATTATTTGTTAGATCTCTGAGTGGTGTAGCCAACTGTGAAAACCCCTTAACAAACCGCTTGTAGTAGCTGCAAATCCTGAAGAAACCGTGCAAGTGTGAAATATTTTCGGGCGGTGCCCAATCCAATATGGCTTGAATCTTTTCTCTATGCACCTGTACCCCCTAAGCACTAACCACATGACCCAAGTACAATATCTCTTTCATTCCAAACTCACATTTTGACTCCTTTCATATAGTGATTGATCCTCCATGATACTCGAAATCTCCTCTAGATGTCTCAAGTGTTCCTCCCATGTCTTTCTATAAATCAGTAGATCATCAAAGAAAACCAATAGAAATTTCCTCAGCTTCTTTTTGAAGATGTGATTCATGCAAGAATGGAAAGTGGTTGGTGCATTGGTCAACCCAAATGGCATGATAAAAAACTCGTAATGCCCATAATGACATCTAAAAGCAGTTTTAGGAATGTCTTTCTCTCTGACTCTAATATGGTGGTACCCCAATCGAAGATTAATATTTGAAAAACACACCACCCTGTGCAACTCATCCAACAATTCATCAATCCTGGGAATTGGGTACCTTTTTTTTATCATCTTCTTATTCAATTCCCTATAATCAATGTACATCCGCATTGTTCCATCCTTCTTCTTCACCAAAACTACAAAAGAAGCAAATGGACTAGAACTTGGCTTGATGTGTCCCATCTCTAGCAGTTCCTTAATGGCCTTCTCAATGTCATCCTTGAATTTCTTCGGATGTTTATAGGGAGTGGTGATCACTAGTTTGGATCCCTCCTCCAGCGCAATATTGTGTTCGAATCCTCTTTCAGGTGGTCTCTCTAGAGGTATCTTCCCAAAAACTCGATCGAGTCTGCTCAACAATGTTTGTATGCTTGTATGATTCTGGTGGTTGTTGTCTAAATATTTCTCAGTAGTGATCGGACACTCGGTTGCATAAGTGACATCCCCATGTCTGAAAATACCCTCCACATTTAGCTGAGACGATCCAAGGAGCATCATTTGACATGCCCCTCAAAAATACCTTCCTGCCATCTGCTGCTTTGAACTCCAACTCCATAGCTTGGTATTCCATTGAGTGTTTTCCAATGGAAACAAGCCATTGGACTACTAATATGACATTCATGTCTTGCAACTCCACTACATAGAAATCATCAGTGACTGCGTAGTTAACCAGAACAACGCATAAGTATGGGATCTTATGTGTGGTTAATCCCCTAGCCTAGGGATAACTAAGGAGATCATGTCTCAAGGCCCACAGGTCCTATGCATGGAGTGTCGAGAGACATGCGACTTAAGCATGGCCTCGGAGGGCCCCTCTTTTCTTCAATGCAATCCACATATCACCAGCAACAATGTTCATCACACCGGCTTGGTCCTAAAATGACAATGAGTCTTGATCCATGAGGTAATAAGTCTGGGTATCATGGTATGTATCGCTCCGATTTTTAAAACATTTAAACATGTTGCATTGAATATTTCTGGATTTCATAACATTTGCTTGACTTTATGCTCTTTACCTTGTCCAAACCTGCAAGGATCACATGGTTCCCTATTAAGTTGGTTTCCTTTTAGGATAGATTGTTACCTAGTGGATCTTTGAAGAGTCATCACCTGTTCGGTCCATACTTACCATTTTCCATCTTTATACCCTCCATCTATCCACATTTTTTGGCATTGGGGAGGGCTCCACTTGAAAAGGGTTGTACCTTACCTCATGGGAAGAAGGGTCTAAAAAGGACCAGGGGGCAGTGTAGCTGGCAAAAGTTAAGATCGGAATTTAAACCTTTTATATGCATCCACCAGGGATCCCCGAGAAAGCATGGAAACGCTTCTCAACAAGAAAAGGGGACCCACATATGAATAAAACACTCAAAGCATTTGTTGGTGGACAGGAGGTCTCATCATGAGTCAGCCTATCATGACCATGAACATGTAGCGGTATGACACTACCACCCAACTGGTCACCAAGCCATGGTAGTAGCTCTTGGTTGCATGGCCAAGAGAAATGGGGTCTGATCATGAGCCAACCTTCTCATTTCTGTGAAATGTTTGTGGGTGACACTACCACTAGTTGGTCACCAAGACAAGGTAGAGACCATCAAATCTTTCCTTGTAGCATGAAGAAAGAAAGCTAAAATAAGAAAGCAAAGATAAAAATAAATGGCAATCAGTGGGCTTGGAAACATTTGCATCCATGACAAGGTGAAACTCACCCTCAACAAAGGCACCCATAGGTGAGTGTTAAATTTCCTTGCTATCACATGCACCCCATGCCCAAAGTTTTTCCCCTCACCACCTCATACGTTTACATGATTTGGATCAAGATCCATAGGGGAAATGACCTTGACTTAAGGGAGACTGGCCCAATAGGACACCCTGAGACCATTCCAAACCCTAGGCTTCTCAAGTTGCATAATGTTTTGAGCATTTGTTTGGGTTTAAGGGGGTTTAATGCACATGTTTGGGCATTTTAATTATTATAATTGATTTACGTATTATTATGCCTGCGACTTATGAACCCCTGGAGGGCATACTTGTTGTTCCTGTAGGACCTTGCCTGGTGGATAGGTACATTGAAGGATTATACCATGAAGAAGAAAGTCATTTCCTTTGGAGGAACTCTGGTAAGACTTAAACGGATGAACCCTACCTTCATTCATTTGGACGATGGCCTTGGGAGGCCTAGAGACCATCCATCTAGCCCATGCCATCATATTGGAGGGGCTAGGGCCTCATGTAGTGATGATCTAGTGAAAGAAGGGAATTTACACAACGTTTTGGTAGAAGTTGATGAGATTAAACCCTAGGAGGGGAAACACTCCATCATTAGAGGCAGGATGTCCACCATGAGAGCTCAACATCACCCTAGAAAGGGCATGACATCACTCTTCTGGGGTTTTATTATTGCATTTTTGTAAAATTGGATTTTTGTAGTGAATGTTTACGGACGACCCTGATTTTTGACCTAAAATTAATTGAAGGTCAAAATATTGTATAAATAAACACAAAGTGACATTCAAAGATGAATAGTTGATCAACACATCAAGCCAAGCATCCTCACAATGGATAGAATTCCGTTGGACTGCTTATCAATGTCCAAATATGCAAAGCACTCAAGACCCAGTCAAGAGAATGCCTCCAGGTGGATGCACACTTTCAAGCAGCCCACAAATATTTCTTCTTGTAGTATACCTGATAGATTTGTTCAATGGAGTTGCCACTTGGAAAAGATTAACATGAAATCAACCCATGCAAGTTCAAATAATTTTAGTGACTAAAGTGTTTTATTATTTAGTTCTAAAAAGAATAAGTTAAGTCATTTTGACCAAGGATAAATGACTTATCCCCGACAATGGTGCCAAAGATGTTTTCGTCCTTATACACACTTGAAAACATGAGCTAAGTCCTGCTCACTTAGTGTGTCCTCGGAGGCACAATGCCTAGGTTCAAAGTCCACGCTGTCACTTTGAGTTGAACCTCTTCCATCTAGGCTAACTCCTAGGGAAGCCAAGGGGGGTTGACCCTAGTTACTAGATGAGATTTACGATTAAATGTTATAGGAGTTGGTTTTAATAAGTTAAAAGGTTAGGTGGAATCTAGCCTATGATGTCAAACAACAAATGCAATATGCAAGTATCAAGTATGAGAGTCAAACCCTTTCCTAGGGCAACTAAGACTAGTGCCTAAGATTGGGCAAGGGGTCAACTAAGTAAAGGGGATGTTCGTTACAAGATAATTACAAGTTACAAATATTACAAAATTATAACAAGATAGATACAGATAGATACAAAAGAATATATTAGATATACAAAGCTACACTAGATTAGATACAAGATATACAAAATACTAACAAGTGCTTGAAATGTGAAGGAAAGAAGATATTCAAATATGAACAGTTGATCAACACATCAAACCAAGCATGCTCACAACAAATATAATTCCGTTGGACTGCTTATCAATGACAAAAGAGACAAAGCACTCAAGACCCAGTCAAGAGAATGCCTCTAGGTGGATGCACACTTATTGAAGGATCACACCACAGATACAGGGATACAAGAGATGAAATGCTTGAAAGATGAATATTCCAGATACAAGATATAACCACTTAAGCAATAATTCTACAACACATAAAATATAACTTGCATATGAATGTAACTAAGAGATCAGTTGCTTGCAAGTGTGAAAGTATATTGCAAATACTGTAGATTGAAGATTAAGTTAAGTGATTAAGTGAGATTAATTTTAACCCTATCTAGGTGTCAACCCAAAAACTCTCCTCCCCCAATTACCAAGTGACTGCTAGATGCTCAAGAAGTGAGGCAATGAGGACTACCCTAGCTTCATAGGTCATTTCTAAGAGTAGAGTACTCCCGAAAAGGATGTCGCGCACCGTGAGACCGTCCCCGGCCTAGCACATTCCGTTGCCTTCCTCAGACCCCGTTTTAAATGGCGAAGATGGTGAGTTATGATGTCCTATTAAGTCTAATTAGTTTATTTTAGATCTATGAGCTAAGTTTTGCGATGTATGTTTTAGTGCATGTAGCTTGCTCAAATAAAGTTGCCAAAGTACTAAAAATTGAAAGATAAGAAGGCTGATGCCTTTAAACAATGAAGTTGCAAAATAAGTTCTTAAGTGAGATTATTGCATGTAAATGTCAAGAACTCAAATTGCTTTGTGAAACTAAAAACTGTGAAAATGAAGGATGAAGCCTTTGAACCAATAGATTGCAAGTTAAAATTTTAATTTCCGGAAAGGGCCTTGGGGACCCAAAACCAAAATTAATGATTTGGTTCTTAGATTATGAGATCTCATGTATGAATGGTAAGAACCGAAAGTAACTTTTGGAATTGTAAAAGATGATTACTTTATGCCTTTATGAAACTGGTCTTAGCATGCACATGTGTAAGATAAATATTAGAGAAACTGAAACTTGCATGCAACAGAAAATAAAGATTTAATCTAAGCCACCATAGACTGTAAGCTAGCATATGTTAAGTGTGAGATCTACTCTGGATTATTTTATCTTTAAGCATGCATGTAGAAATCACTACTAATCTAGATAAACTAAGCAAGGAAAGACAAAAAATAAAACTAATCTAAACTTGCAAAGTAAAGACTAAAGGAAAGGAAAACAAGCCACTTGGGTACAACTCCTTTGGGCTTGCGTTTACAATATTTTAGAGAGAAGAGAAAGAAGAGAAACTATCACCATAATGAGAGGAGTTGTTTGAGGGTGTGTTGTGCATGGAATTGGGTAGCATGCCCTCTTGTCCTGGTAAGAAATTGCAAAAATCAGCAAGCTATTGCTTGCTGATTTGAGCTGCAACACACTCAATAAGGTTATGAAATTTCTGTTTTTAGGCAGAAATTTTGTACATATGTAAACCAGAATTTTATATGATTAAATCAACCAATCTAAGCATGTTATATACCCAAAACTGAATGTGAAAGAATGGGGAAGAAGGACAGAAAATTCTAGTGAAGTGTAATCGAAGATGAGGGTAGATTCGTCCTTGAAGCTATCCCAACAACTTCATAGAGGTGATCTGCAAAACTTAAATCAAAAGTGAGATGGAACAACAAATAATATCCTACATGGATAGACAATACAACATAGTTTATATTATATAAGCATGCACAAAATATATAGATGGGAAACTACATTATTGCCTCATCTAGCCTAGTAAACTAATTTACTTGAGCAACTATTGACCAAAACACATAAAGATTCATAATGATATCACCTCACAATAAGTGGCACATCCAGACTAATCTTGAATTCCACAATTCCTCCAAATCTATTTCTGTATTATTAAATGGGAAGAGGTTGTAGCATCAATGCTGCTGCAAGCTCTTTAAGAGCCAAAACTAGTGAAGCAATGTGAAAGAAATGAGAGAGAGAGAGAGAGAGAGAGAGAGAGAGGGATGGGGAGAATTCGGTAGCATAACAATACTGTGAAGAATGATGAGAAATGAGGGAGTGAGAGGTTTCTTATATAGCCTTGAGAGACCAAGAAACCCCTCTTGGATCTTCAACACTTGTGAAATATCCAAAGGTGAAGACAACTCAAGCTAAATAAGGCAAGATATTTTAGGTTGAGTGAGGAATGGAAAGAAAGGATAGTGGAGAGGTGAGGTGGCCTCATGAAGGAGGCGAATTGGTCCAAGGAAGAGACCTACGCATGCATTAAAGCAAGCTTCCAAACTAACACTTTATGTTTCTTCAATCAAGAGAGATGTTTCCATCTCCACGTGAGAACTTGCCCATCATCCAAAAGAGAATGCGTGTATTCAAAGTGAAAATCGTGAGATTTCATGAGGAGTGTGGAGGGGAACACGAGTTTTCGTGAGGGAGCATGGGAGGAGTGTGAGTAACACACACTTGAGGTAGGATAAGGAAAGGTGAGGAAGGGTGTATGAGAGAAGCAATGGAGGCCCACGCTTTAAATAAAAGGAAACTTCAACGTATTACGTGGGAGTGGGAGTGGGGACGCATATCCTAAAAGAAATGCATGAGTGTGAGGAGGAGTGTGTAGGTGGAGTGTGTCATACACACTCTTAAGTGTGATGTGGAGGGAAGGAGAGGTGTGAGGTAAGAAAAGAGGGACCCACGTTTTAAATTTAAGAGAGTTTCCAAACTAGGGCATGGAGAGGGAGATGTAAGCTGATAAGGGGTTTCAATTAAAAGGTAAGTAATAATTAAAATATGGCTTTAAAAGGATAGGTAAATGGTTAGGTGGGTTAGGTGGGGTCTCCCTCATTAAAATCACACTTACTTTACCTGATTTGGTCCATTATTACAAAATTCACATTTTCCCATGTCCTGGGTTTGGCAATTAAAATTATCGTTTTCTGAAAAAACTCCTAAGTGGACAAAAAACCTAGAAAAACTTGTCCGAATGAGTTGAAACTTGGTCCACGGGTATAGGGGGTCTCATTATATTTCTTTTGAGTACAAATAACCCTATCAAAAATCCCAGAACCTAAGTTTTACATTAATAACCCAGAATTAATTAATTAATTCCCAACTTAAAAAAAAAAAACCTAGCTAGACTGGACGAAATTCTGCGAAATTTCACGTGTTGTCTTACATGGTCATTTAAACATTCATAAACACTAGATACCTAGGAGTGACTTCATTAGAATTCCTTTCACCACTTTGGAGGATTTATTGGGTGGGAGTGAAAAACTCAAGGGAGATTAACCCGACTGGTCAAGCCACATTAACCTCCTAAGAATAAAAAACACTTAGTGAAATGAACTCTCCTAATGAATACACCCTAAGGAAACTGACCAAACATGATCCATGTAGACCTATTACATTATAAACCCACACAGGGGTGCGAAAATACCGCTTACAAAACTATGTGCTGGAGCAAAAAATGCCCTGTAGAACCAAAAAGTCTTCGACATGTTTGCATCTGTTGATGCATATTTTCATACTACATGGAGTTGACCCCCTAGTTGAAGTGGCGGTCAACATCTAGCTCCACATGGGGATGTGTGTTCGATCTTCTCACATGGGACAAAGAGCATACGAGAATCCAACATCTACAAAAGGTGCTCACCAATATCCAACATAAGCATACATATATAAATGAATAAACAAATGCTATAAACAACATCTACATAATGAAATAAATATTGTACAACATCTATAATTATAAAATGAAACTGTGATACAAAAATACATCTAAGTATATAATCACATAATAAAGGAAAGAATACAAAATTGAAATACAAGAGGAGGGTTAGAGATACGTTACAACCGTCCATGCATTGGATGGAATGAAGCCATAAGTGTCTGAAACATCCTTGGCCAGGATGACTCACAGAAGACCCCTTCCCAAGTTTTATTAACTTGGAATTTTCGAGAAATAACCAACCAAGAATCATGCTCTTTCTTCCCTTCAACTAAACATTGGAATATGACAAGTCGTGTAAAATTTTAATACTTTGTTGCTCATGACTGCCAAGGTGGGAGGCCAACCAATACTCATAATGATATGACATTGATAAATTGAAGTTGCCTTCCATTTTCCCCTTATTTTGTACAAAATCCTCTTTTGGTTGAGAGGTCGGAAATGAATATGTCAATGGAACCATTATACTGTTTTCCTCAAAGTTTTCAAGGTTCTCCTTCAAAGAGATTGGTTCCTCGGGAGGAGGGTGGGGACTAGAATTATCTAGATACTCAACATTTTCAAACTCAATTTCCTTTACCTCCTCAAAGTAAATGATCGACTCATCCATGGATTCATCCAGAGTTTCCCTACGAACTTCCTTATCTTTTTCACTGTCAAGATGAAGTTCATGGGGGTCCGAATACTCAATATAAGTCTTTGTGAAATTAGCTTCCATGATTTCCAATTGATCTTCTATGGCCATAAACTGTTCATTCATGGATTCACACTGTTTTGTATGGGCATATTGCATGTTCAAAATGTTGTCTTTAATCTCCTCAATGGGATCTGCTAGAGAATCAACCTCTATGTATGAATTACTTGTTTTAATAGCTAGAAGATTCTTCCTCCATTTTTCCATAAAATCATCAACCAATTCATTGTAAATTTCATCCCGATCATCCCCAAATCTTTCCAAGAAGTCATGCAGAAAGTCCAAGAAAAAAATCACATAAGAGCATCCTCACAAATGGGTGAATCGTCCCAATCATTAATTAATTGCCCAAAGGCCTTGACATGAGCACAAGCGTCATCACCATATTGAAAATTAAGCACATTGTCAATAACATCTTCAGGTATATCATTAGGATAACCAACTATTTCTGAAAAATCAAAAGGTTTATGAAGGTATTTCATTGAAAAAGAAAAATATGGGACCCAAAAGATTACTATGGATCCGACGAAAAGGGAAACATACTAAGTTCATCCACAAAATTTTTCAAGTTCAAGGATGAGACCTAACAAACCGCGAGTTCCTTCTTGAAGAATACATTGTCAAATTATTATTTTTTAAAGTGGAGTCGCCAGATGACCAAGTTTATCGACAAACAAGAGCATCTGACAAAGTAAAAACAAGAAGGAAAACAAAAGTTAGATTATTAAGCTGGAACAAGAATTGGATATTAGTGAGTGCTTCTTCTCCAATACTTTCAAGCAGCCCACAAAGATTGCTCCTTGTAGTATACCCGATAGATTTGTTCAATGGATTCACCACTTGGAAGAGATTCACATAAAACCAACCCATGCAAGTTCAAATAATTTTAGTGACTAAAGTGTTTTATTATTTAGTTCTAAAAAGAATAAGTAAAGTTGTTTTGACCAAGGATAAATGACTTATCCCCGGCAACGACGCCAAAGATGTTGTCATCCTTATACACACTTGCAAATGTGAGCTAAGTCTTTCTCACTTAGTGTGTCCTCGAAGGCACAATGCCTAGGTTCAAAGTCCACGTTTTCATTTTGAATTGAACCTCTTCCATCTAGGCTAACTCCTAGGGAAGCCAAGGGGGGTAGACCCTAGTTACTAGATGAGATTTATGATTAAATGTTCTAGGAGTTAGTTTTAATAATTTAAAAGGTTAGGGGGAATCTAGCCTATGAGGTCATACAACAAATGCAAGATGCAACTATCTAAGTATGAGAGTCAGACCCTTTCCTAGGGCAACTAAGACTAGTGCCTAAGATTGGGCAAGGGGTCAACTAAGTTAAGGGGATGTTCGTTACAAGATAATTACAAGTTACAAATATTACAAAATTATAACAAGATAGATACAGATAGATAAAAAAGAATATATCAAATATACAAAGCTACACTAGAATAGATACAAGATATAAAAAATACTAACAAGTGCTTGAAATGTGCAAGAAAGAAGATATTCAAAGATGAACAACTGATTAACACATCAAGCCAAGCATGCTCACAACATATAGAATTCCGTTGGACTGCTTATCAATGGAAAAAGATGCAAAGCACTCAAGACCCTGTCAAGAGAATGCCTCTAGGTGGATGCACTCTTCTTGAATGATCACACCACAGATACAGGGATACAAGAGATGAAATGCTTGAAAGATGAAGTATTCCAGATACGAGATATAACCACTTAAGAAATAATTCTACAACACATAAAAGATAACTTGCATATGAATGTAACTAAGAGATCGGTTGCTTGCAAGTGTGAACGTATATTGCAGATGTTGTAGATTGAAGATTAAGTTAAGTGATTAAGTGTGAGATTAATTTTAGCCCTATCTAGGTGCCAACCCAAAAACTCTCCTACCCCAATTACCAAGTGACTGCTGGATTCTCAAGAAGTGAGGCAACGAGGCCTAACCTAGCTTCACATGTTAGTCCTAAGATCAGAGTACTCCTGGAAAGGACGTCGCACACCGTGAGACCATCCTCGACCTAGCACCTTCCGTTGCATTCCTCTGACCCCGTTTTAAATGGTGAAGATGGTGAGTTATGATGTCCTATTAAGTCTAATTAGTTTATTTTAGATCTATGAGCTAAGTTTTGCGATGTATGTTTGAGTGCTTGTAGCTTGCTCAAATAAAGTTGCCAAAGTACTGAAAATTGAAAGATAAGAAGGTTGATGCCTTTAAACAATGAAGTTGCAAAATAAGTTCTTAAGTGAGATTATTGCATGTAAATGTCAAGAACTGAAATTGATTTGTGAAACTGAAAACTGTGAAAATGAAGGCTGAAGCCTTTGAACCAATAGATTGCAAGTTAAAATTTTAATTTCCGGAAAGGGCCTTAGGGACCCAAAATCAGAATTAATGATTTTGTTCTTAGATTATGAGATCGCATGTATGAAGTGTAAGAACCGAAAGAAACTTGCGGAATTGTAAAAGATGATTACTTTATGCCTTTATGAAACTGGTGTTAGCATGCGCATGTGTAAGATAAAGATTAGAGAAACTGAAACTTGCATGCAACGGAAAATAAATATCTAATCTAAGCCACCACGGGCTCTAAGCTAGCATATGTTAAGTGTGAGATCTACTCTAGATTATTTTAGCTTTAAGCATGCATGTAGAAATCACTACTAATCTAGATAAACTAAGCAAGGAAAGACATAAAAGAAAACTAATGTAAACTTGCAAAGTAAAGACTGAAGGAAAGGAAAACAAGTTGCTTGGGTACAACTCCTTTGTTCTTGTGTTTATAGTATTTTAGAGAGAATAGAAAGAAGAGAATCTGTCACCACAATGAGAGGAGTTGTTTGAGGGTGTGTTGTGCATGGAATTAGGTAGCATGCCCTCTTGTCCTGGTATGAAATTGAAAAAATCAGCAAGCTATTGCTTGCTGATTTGAGCTGCAACACACTCAAGAAGGTTATGAAATTTCTGTTTTTAGGCAAAAATTTCATACATATGTAAAACAGATTTGTATATGATTAAATTGACCAATCTAAGCATGTTGTATACCCAAAACTGAACGTGAAAGAATGAGGAAGAAGGAAAAAAAATGCTAGTGAAGTGTAAGCGAAGATGAGGGTTGATTCGTTCTTGAAGCTATCCCAACAACTTCATAGAGGTGATATTCAAAACTTAAACCAAAAGTGAGATGGAACAACAGATAATATCCTGCATGCATGGACAATACAACATAGTTTCTATTATACAAGCATGCACAAAATATATAGATGGGCAACTACACTATTGCCTCATCTAGCCTAGTAAACTAATTTACTTGAGCAACTATTGACCAAAACACATAAAGATTCAAAATGATATCACCTCGCAATAAGTGGCACATCTAGACTAATATTGAATGCCATAGGTCCTCCAAGGCTATTTCTGTATTATTAAATGGGAAGAGGTTGTATCATCAATGCTACTACAAGCTCTTCAAGAGCCAAAACTAGCGAAGCAATGTGAAAGAAATGAGAGAGAGAGAGAGGAGGTTGTAGCATCAATGCTGCTACAAGCTCTTCAAGAGCCAAAACCAACGAAGCAATGTGAAAGAAATGAGAGAGAGAGAGAGAGGGATGGGGAGAATTCGATAGCATAACAATACTGTGAAGAATGATGAGAAATGAGGGAGTGAGAGTTTTCCAATATATCCTTGAGAGACCAATAAACCCCTCTCGAATCTTCAACACTTGTCAAAAATCCAAAGGTGAAGACAACTCAAGCTAAAGAAGGCAAGAAATTTTAGGTTGATTGAGGAATGGCAAGAAAGGATAGTGGAGAGGTGAGGTGGCCTCATGAAGGAGGCGAATTGGTCCAAGAAAGAGACCCACACATGCATTAAAGCAAACTTCCAAACTAACAATTGATGTTTCTTCAATCAAGAGAGATGTTTCCATCTCCACGTGAGAACTTGCCCATCATCCAAAAGAGAATGAGTGTATTCAAAGTGGAAAGCATGAGCTGTAAGAGGAAAGCGTGAGATTTCGTGAGGAGTGTGGAGGGGAACGTGAGTTTTAGTGAGGGCGTGTGGGAGGAGTGTGAGTAACACACACTTGAGGTAGGATGTGGAAAGGTGAGGGAGGGCATTGTTTCCGTCCTTATACACACTTGCAAAAGTGAACTAAGTCCTACTCACTTAGTGTGTCCTCGGAGGCACAATGCCTAGGTTCAAAGTCCACGCTGTCACTTTGACTTGAACCTCTTCCGTCTAGGCTAACTCCTAGGGAAGCCAAGGGGGGGGTAGACACTAGTTACTAGATGAGATTTATAGTTTAATGTTCTAGGAGTTGGTTTTAATTGGTTAAAAAGTTAAGGGGAATCTATCCTATGATGTTAATAAACAAATGCAAGATGCAACTATCTAATTGTGAGAGTCAGACCTTTTCCTAGGGCAACTAAGACTAGTGCCTAATATTGGGCAATGGGGTCGACTAAGTTAAGGGCGTGTTCGTTACAAGGTAATTACAAGTTACAAAGTATTACTAGATTACAACAAGATAGATACAACTAAACACAAAGAATATATCAGTTACAAAGCTACCTTAGACTGGATACAAGATATACAAAAGAATGCTTAAGATGTATAGATTAAGACTAAGATAAATACAAGATATACAATATACTGACACGTTTTCTCGCATGTGCAGGAATTAAGGATACTCAAGATAAAGCAATCATCAACACATGAAGCCAAGCATTCTCACAACATATAGAGTTCCATTGGACTACTTTTCAATGGCCAAGAGACACAAAGCACTCAAGACCCAATCAAGAGAATGCCTCCAAGTGGATGCGCACTTCTTGAAGGATCACACCACAAGTACAAGAATTAAGGATAAATAAAAACGTGGAAAGCCAAATATTCCAGATGAAATATGTAACCACTTAGATATTATTTCTACAACACATCAAAGATAGCTTGCATATGAATGTAAATTGAAAGACAATGAGATCAGTGAACTTGCAAGTGTGTAACCATATTACTGATGTTGTAGATTGAAGATTAAATTAAGTGATTAGGTGTGAGATTAATTTTAGCCCTATCTAGGTGTCAACCCAAAAACTCTCCTCCCCCTATTACCAAGTGGTTGTTGGATGCTCAAGAAGTGAGGCAATGAGGCCTACCCTAGCTTCACAGGTCAACCCTAAGGCCGAGTATTCCGGAAAATTTTCCGTGGCTTTTCTCAAAACCCCAGTTTTTAAGTGGCGAAGATGGTGAGTTATGGTGTCCTATTAAGTATAATTAATAAATTTTAGACCTATGAGCTAAATATTGCGAAGTGTGATTGAGTGCTTGTAGCTTGCTCAACAAAGGATTGCCAAAATACTATAAATTTAGAGATAAGAAGGCTGATGCCTTTAAACAAATGGATTGCAAGTTAAATTTTAGTTTCCGGAAAAGGCCTTGGGGACACAAACCAGAATTAGTGATTGAATTCTTAGATTATTAGATTGCACATGTAAGATATAAGAACTAAAACTAACTTGCAGAATTGTAAAAGATTGATTAATTGAGCCCTTTAAGATATCGATGTTTGCACACATGTGTTAAGATAAAACACTGCAACAGAAAATGACATGCATGCAAAGTAAATCATGAAAGCAAAGATCAACTATGCCTCCATGGGCTCTAATCTAGCAATTAAGTGTGAGATCTACTCTAGATTATTTTTAGTTAAGCATGCATGTAGAAATCATGACTAATCTAGCTAAGATTGCGAAGTAAAGACTGAAGGAAAGGAAAGCAAGCCGCTTGGGTACAACTCCTTCGGGCTTTCATTTACAGTATTTTAGAGTAGATCGAGAAGAAGAAAACGTTACCATAATGCGAGGAGTTGTTGGAGGGTCTGTTGTGCACGTGATTGGGCAGCATGCACTCTTGTCCTAGTAAGAACTTGCAAAAATCAGCAAGCTATTGCTTGCTGATTTGAGCTGCAACACACTTAAAAAGTTAATGAAATTTCTGTTTTTAGGCAGAAACTTTTTACATATGTAAACCAGAAAATTATATTGATTAAGTGACCAATCTAAGTGTTGTGCTTCTTATATGTTTAGTATAATTCACTCATTAATTATCAATCCGGGATTCGTAATCAACAGAGATACAAGACACCAACAAGAACGGTAATTCTAATGTCATGAGTATAGAACTATTCTAGATTATGTATGCTGGAAACAAAACAAACTGGAAAACTGAAACACACTTTGGTTGTCTTTCAAAGAGATGCTATCTACTCCATTATGACACATGCAAGTATGAGATGGAGTTCTTCCGAGAGATCAACTCTGCTATCTAACCTAGAGAATTAACTATGCAATCACACTTCTGAAAGGAAATCACACATCAATCATCAAGACATAGCATGGGTAGTTCAATAGTCAATATATTGAGTATGTTGTGGTTCACAATGTGTTGTTGTAAACTTCACTAGTTCGCCTTCAAATATGTCTGACTACTGCTGCCAACATTCATGTCTATGAAACAAAATCAAATTCATAAAAACAGAGCATATGCAAAATAGAGTGAGCAAAGCTCTCTAAACGATCATATAATTAAAATCTTGGCCTAAACTATACTGTTATCACCAGAGAAAATTAAAGCTTCAGCTAATCTAACATTCACACCATTGAAATACAATGCTAATACTAATCTACAAAGATGTTGACCTTTGTTGGGCGGTGGGCCCTTGCCGCTTCAACAGGTCAACGACTAAAGTCTATAGTAAGCTTGCTTTCAACCCACTCATTACTCTTATTCAAACTTCAAAACATAAAATCAAACAATGCCAACAACTCAACTCACATTCAATCATAAATGATCAAGGCATAGAGATAAATGACGTCTTTCTATTAATATTCACCCAGAATATGTTCTATATTGTAACACTGTTTAAAATGTTGTATTGTGCTAACTCTCCTCTTTTTACCATCCTTGCCATGACTATTTAAATAGTCTTAGTCATGAAACACAAGGAGGTGAAATCGTTTGCAAATCAGTCAATTGTTAAATTTAATTATTCGATTACATATTCTAAGCTTCATCCTCATGACACGAAGTGCATGAGTACAACAAACTATCTCAACATAGCTTTGCTAAAACATTTATGATTCAATAACCACTCAACATTTGTCTTGGGCACGATCTGGAGCTAAACTTGGTACATTCGGCTTCCTGAATTGGTACCAGATCATAACAGGTAGATGGTACCAGATCCGAATAGTGCACGAATCATGGTACCATATCACGACAGTCCACGGTTGTTGGTACCAGATCGTGACAGGTGAGATTCAATACCGGATCTGCATAGAAGGTGCACTTGGTACCGGATTCAGACAGTGACAATTTGGTGCACAAGTACCGGATAGCTGAGCTGGTACATGAAGGCTGGATTTATCTAGAGGTCAAAGATTATACATGGAAAATTGAAGCATTAGTACATGAAACATTAAATCTCCTAGCTCAATAATACCACAAAAATGCATGAATTAATTATACTTTACCTTATGACCTTATCAACGGCTAATGGTAGTGTTCTTTTTCGTTTACCCAAGCTTAGGTAAGCCAAAAAGGTATATATGAGGAGTATCATAGGGTAGTGGGGATGTCAATTTAGAGGCTCAACATTCCCCCATGCCAAAACCATTGCATGTCCTCATGCAACTGAAAACAAACCCAAATTTTTTCAAAACTTGAGACTGCATGCTTTACTGTTGTGGATCAATGATGTTGATGGCTGAGGCTTCCTCTTTTAGCTCCCTTTTGATGACCCTAACATATTGTAGGAGTCATAGTACCTTCTTTAGCTTATTAGAAGTCTCTTCATGGTCATCCTGAAGTTGCTGGCTAGTTGCTTTCAATTGCTCATTTTCCTTTTTGATATACCTGTCCAATAGTTGGTATTCTTTCACTTCTTGTTTGAGTTCTTGATTTTGTTTTTGCAGTTCTCCAATATTTTTCTTCATATGTTCTCTTGTTAAGGTCCTTGTTGACTCCATTAATACTATCTAGATGCATTCTCTTTCCTCCACTTCCTCCCTCATCCCACATAAAGTAATAGTAGCTTGTTCCTCGGTCAAACTAGAGATGTCATCCTGGATTGATAAGTCTTCGGAAGGGGAGGTAAGATCAATTGGATCTTCCCGTGTATGAGGAATGAAAACTGCCTTTCCTTTCTTGGCCATGCTCCTTGTGGTTCTTTTACAAGGAGGTACTGGATCATGGGTACTCACATGCTTCCTTTTCTTCTTTTCTATTTGCGGAATGGTTACAGGGGATTGCTCTATAGACTGTTCACTTTTATTTTTGGAGCTGTTCTTCCTTTTTCTTACAAATTTTGTCTTATGGCCCTTCTCCTTAAGTGCTACTATTGAAGTCTCCTCTACTAATTTTGTTTTACCTTTTGATTCTTGACTTGTAAAAGTCTTATTGATTGTTGAAGAGGGCCCTGCTTGTTTACTAGCTTTTTTGTGTTGGCTCACTTTTCTAGGTGATGATGGAGTTGCCTTATCCTTCTTGCTCTTTTTCTTTTGAGGTTCCTTATTTTTCTTTGGAGCATGCTGGGCTTCCTCCACAGGTTTTTTTTTCTGTGGGAAGGTGTTGAGTGATAAGGATTTTCCAACTAATCCTCTGCTTCCTAATTTCATGTAAAACTAACATTTTAATAAGACCTTGATGGTAAATGCTAGTCTTCTCTGTTTTGGATAAGGACTTGACACCTCTTACCATTTTGTTCAAACTCATCCATAGAAAATATGGGAAATCAATTTCAAGGTCTCCTTCAAAGTATAATAGAAGCCTAAGATGATATATGAAGGTCACAACATACCTGCCCTCACAAGTGAGGAATCGTTGAAGGCTAGAAATCATTGGATTATACTCTTCCTTGATATAGTTCCTAGGGACCCCTTTTTCCAATCAGGGTGTTGATGGTCCTCTTTCAAAAATCGTTGGCACATTTCTTTGTTGATTCCTACACCTTTTAAGTATTTGGATCCTCTATTAGGTAATCCAGTGACCTCCCTTAAGGTTGCTTCATTGATTGTTAGTTGAATATTTCCTATATGCGCAATCTCTCCATCGTAACCCTGAATAAATTTGTGAGATATCTTCTCGTGCCAGCTTGTGAATTTCTCCAAAAATGGCATCCAACCCGATCTAGCATACTTCTCTTGACATAGTTGGAACTCCTCGGTCTCTCTATAAATTTGGAAAACTGGTTCATGTCTACTTACGACCATCGTTATAAATTGTGAAAGAAGAATTGGGCTGTAGCACAAGGATTTAGTCAACTGATGAGGGTAAGGGTTTGGTACTGGAGATCATAGAGAGGAGTAGGCTCGGGACTGGAGAAAGGAAATGATAAAGGAAATATGGTGATGGCGTCGATAGTGCGAATGGTAAGTTTAAGTAATGATGCCGCGAGGAAAATTTAGGACCAGATGAGGCTTATCTCGATGGCTTCACCACCAGATAAGCCATTTCATTTCTACCCGTTAATGTAATGATGAGGACAAGACGTTGGCTGTCAAAGAATCATTTTGGGATAGGTGATTGGAATTTCGAATGGTGAATTTGATGTTGGATCATGGTTCATGACACAAGATAAGTTCATGATTTGCTTAAGGGCGAAGTACATTCGTGGCCTATCATTACTAGATATGCTTCATATTCATGCTTTGATGTGATTTTTCCCTCAACCATTTCTGAGTACTTATGAGAGGATTGATTAGGTTTAGGCATATGGGTATGAGGGATCGGTGCATGGTTTTAATACTAAGGTCATAAGATCTAGTATATATTTTCATACCTATTGTAGTTTTATGAGCAGAGGAAAATAAATACCATGTTACCTTTGCTTTTACCTTTGTATGATCAATACCCATAGCATATTGGACTGCTTGTAGATAGTCATAATTCATCTTTTTAGGCTAAATTTTTCTGAAAGCTTGGTACTGGAATATCCTGTACTTCTTTATGCTATGCTTATCTTCTTTTGTATTTGGTTCTGTAGGGTTGTAGGGTGATTATGTTGGTTTCTGAAGGTGAGATGTGAGTCTGAAAAAGAGTTCTGAAGGAGAACTTTGACCTTCCCCCATGCCAAGGATGTTGCATAACCTTATGTAAGAAGATTCAACACCCTACATCGTAATGGGGAAAAGATGATAAGAGCAAAGAAACCAAATCAAATTGCAAAAGTACATTTATCACCTAGCATATGATCACATGCCTAAAAATTGAAATTGTCTTTCTTTTGATGACTTATTGACAAAGGTAGCATTCAACAGTGAAAACAAGGGAGTTTTTATATATTTTCCAGAAGAACAGATCCAATCCTAACTTGCTTCAGAGATTTACTATCATTAGACGTTATAGATAAATTTCACAGTATAAGTAGATTAGCCTCCCTATTTAGGGCTCCACTCTTAAGAAGTTTCCTTCTTAGATAATGTAGGATTTAGATGCCAGACCGGTAAGTTGACTTAGGGTGATTCTCAAATGGACATTTTCTTGTAGTAATTATGTTGCTGGAGTTTGTATCTCATAAATGCCAAGAGTGATCTTTGCTTATAGTGTTCATCATTTTTTTTTTTTAGAGGACAAAGGTGAATTTTCCAATCAGACAAGTATAGATGAGACATTTCTCAACCAGAACCCACTGCTAGCAAGCCTGTTCAGTACTCCGGTGGGGTAGTTGTGATATTTAGTGAGAAATCCCTTCCCCAGGCAGAATTCCCCATTGCCAACAAGCCTGTTCAGTACCCTGATGGGTTTGCCTAGTCATACCACAGACTGGTACCCGCTGCCAGCAGACATGTTTAGTATCCCGAAGGGTTAGTCTCTTAAACCCTTTTTCCATCAGAGGCTTCTTGTCCATAGTCACCTAATTTGATTTTTATTAAAGAGTGCTTTACACGGTGACAGGGGAGGCTTGTCTGAAAACCTTTTTATAGGATGGGATGGTATTGGGTTGGAAGGTATATTCTCTTTTTTGATGTCTTTTAAAGATTTGTTTGAAGGAAAAATAAACCTTTTATGCACATTATTTATTTAGAGTGATCCAGATGTATAATTTTGTCTAAGTTTGTCCATAAG
>SNQJ01S0004873.1:404649-431139 GCA_010110895.2 Picea sitchensis | reverse complement strand
TAGGGTGGGACAGTTACTTGTAGACTAATATGTTTTTTTTTTGTCCCTTTAATCATGCTGAAATACTGGATAAAGGCAAATTCTAGTCTTTGAAGCGGATTATGGTTCTTTGAACAATCATAGGTAAAGATTGTGTCTCTTTTTTCTTTTCAAGCAACATAACCAAAAGAAATTAAAATACTTCCTTTTAGCTAGCAACAGAACCAAAAGAAATTAAAATACTTCCTTTTAGTTAGCAACGGAACCAAAAGAAATTAAAATACTTCCTTTTAGTTAGCAACAACACCAAAATAAATTAAGATACTTTCCTTTAGTTGTCAACATAACCAAAAGAAATTATTGCTTCACAAGGGCTGCCATTTGATGTTGCATTCAACTTCTTGGTTCCATCTTAAGTAGTTGTGGCATGGATTCATAATTCATATTAGTTGACATAAGATTTGGAAAGATACGTAGCATGCCTTATAAATTACGTAATGTGTCCTGATAGTACCATATGAAGGCAAACTTCTGGTACCGGACCAACACAGGACTGTTGGTATCGGACCAGAACAAGATTTCTGGTACCAAAGCAGTATTGCTGGTACTGGATCAGAACAGAGTATTGTTGATGCCTACAAACTGATGTTTAGCAAGTTCGTGAAGGATCAAATAAATTATAAAAATCTACTTAAAAAAATTGCGAAAGTAAAACAAAAGGAGGTAAGAATCTCTTGTTACCTTAAGCTTATTAACAAAACTAGATCCACACCTATGTACAAAAGTTTCTAATAAACCAATCAATCAATGTGGATCAGTAGGAGGGTCTCCTTCCTTACTGATCACCTGCATATCTGAATTATGTAGTATACGAGTATGGAATTCCTCTTTTGACAGGGGTTTGTTATAAATTGTCAACCGGTGACCATTCACAAGTAGTGGTGTCTGTTGTTCGTCAATTGTCTTTATCCTGATTGAACCATTATCATAGATAGTGTCAATTTTGCAAGGTCCCATCCAACGAGTAGTTAACTTACCTTTGAAGTTCTTGAATCTGCTATCATACAACAGGGCCCAATCTCCTTGTTGAAAATTTTTCTTGTTCAGATACTTGTCATGCCATTTTGTTCTCTGCTCTTGAATGAGGGTGGTTCTTTGAAGTGATTCCTGCCTGATTTCGTCCAACTCATTAAGCTACAAGAGTCTTTGTTGCTGGGCTTCATCTAAGTTCATGCCAACTTGTACTGCAGTCCTGAAGGTTTTGATCTAAAATTCGATGGGAAGAAGCACCTACTTCCCATACACCAACTCGTAGGGTGTATGTCCTGTTGTATTCCTCCAGGTGATTCTATAAGCCCATAAGGCTTCTAATAATTTGGTAGCCCAATCCTTGTGGTGTAGCTGTACTGTTTTGGTAAGAATGGACTCAATAACCTTGTTGGTAGACTCTACTTGTCCATTTGCCTATGGATGGTAGGGTGTAGATTTCCTGTGTTTGATTTGGTATTGTTTTGTAACAACTTTGACTAGATGAGAGGTAAATTGAGTTCCCTGATCAGTCACAATTTCGCGAGGTACACCAAATCTAGTAAAGATGTCATTAAAAAGGAAATCTACCACTGATTGTTCACTTGCAGCTGGTAAAGATTTTGCTTCAACCCATTTAGTCACATAGTCAGTGCATACAAGTATATACTTTTTCTTTTTAGATGTAGGGTTAATGGGCCCTACAAAATCTAATGCCCATTTCTCGAAAGGCTCAATAACTACTTGGGATTGAAGTGGAATTTTGTCTCGTGCAATAGGCTTACCCATTCGTTGTCATTCATCATAATTGGATACATAGGTTTTAGCATCTCTGAAAATATGAGGCCAGTAATAACCAGATTGCAGAACTTTGTAAGTAGTCCTCTTGTCTGCGAAGTGTCCTCCACAAGGACCATCATGGTAGGCTTGCAGAATATCATGAATTTCATCTTCCCTTACACATCTCCTGATTACCAAATCTGGTCCTGTTTTGTACAGGAAATCGTCGTGCCACATGTAGTTTGCACTTAGCTGAATGACTTTATGTTTTTCTCTAGGAGACAATTTCTGAGGCATCCTTCCTGTCACAAGATAGTTAGCTACATCTGCATACCAAGGAGTGAATGTAGAAATAGCAAACAAATTTTCATCAGGAAAGTTATCTTCTACTGGTGCGTTATCTCCCAGATGAATCATTCTAGATAAGAAATCAGCCACAAGATTATCCTTACCAGGTCTATCAATAATGTTGATATTAAACTCTTAAAATAATAAGAGCGATCTTGTAACTCTAGGATTTTTTATAGGTTTGTTCATTAAGAATTTGATGGCGGAATGATCAGTGTGTACAAAAGCTTGATATCCTATAATATAGTGTCTAAATTTATTGATAGCATGGACTACAACTAGCAATTATTTTTCTATGACCGTATAATTAACTTTAGCTGGAGACAAATTTTTACTGACAAAGTAAATAGCATAGGGAATTTGATTTTCTTTTTGTCCAAGAACTGCCCCAAGGGTTGTGTCTGAGGCATTGGTACAGATATGAAAAGGAAGGGACCAATGGGGTCCTCTTAATACAAGGGTAGTTGACAATTTCTGTTTTATAATTTCAAAAGATATTTGGCATTCATCATCCTACTTAAATTTGACTTCTTTAGATAATAACTTGAATAAAGGGGTATCTAGGCTTGTAAAATTCAGAATGAATCTTCTGTAGTAGCCATGATGCCCTAAAAATCTGCGAACTTCCTTTTGTGAGGAAGGTATTCTGATTTGTGTAATAATATAAATTTTTGCTGGATCAACTCTCATTCCAGAACCAGAAATGTGATGTCCCAAAACAATATCTTCAGTGAGCATCATTTTTGACTTTTCATTGCTTAAGGAAAGGTTAGTTTCCTTACACCTAATCAAGACTTTTTCTAGACTGGTCAAAGCTTGTTGGAAGTCTTGTCCATGGACTGTAAATTCATCCATGTAGACTTCCACGCAATCATTGGTCAAGTCAGAGAAAATGGCTAGGAAATCCCTTTGAAAAGTGGTTGGGGCATTGCAAAGTCCAAAAGGAAGCACCCTATAAGCATAGGTACCCCATGGGTAGGTGAAAGTGGTCTTCTCCTGGTCTTTGGGTGCTATTTGTATTTGGTTATAACCACTAAACCCATCCAAGAATGAAAAATACTTCTTTCCGGACAAGGTATCCAACACCTGATCAATAAATGGTAAGGGGAAATAATCCCTATGGGTGGCTTTGTTTAACTCCCATAAGTCTACACATATCCTCCACTTACCATTTTTCTTGGGAACTATGACAAGTGGAGATACCCATTGACTATCTGAAATGGGGTATATGAGATTGGCTTGAAGGAGTTTTTGTAATTCCTCTTTTACAATATCTTTAAGGGATGGATTCATCCTTCGCTGAGGCTGTCTAACTGGTCTGATTTGGACATTAGTGTAGATATGATGTGTGCATGTGTCAGGGTGAATGCCTTTCATGTTTGCATAATCCCATGCAAAGGCATCAAATTGTCTTTGGAGCATTTCAATTACTTGCGTCTTTTGTTCTGGTTCCAAACTAGAGTTGATATACAAAGGTTTTCCTGGGATAATCTCAACAAGTTCAGTAATTTATTCCTTCTCTGAGGAAGCTGGTGATAAAGTATATAATTGAGTGATATCAGGGTGCCAAGTTTGTTGAAATTCGGAACTGAAAATATGTGACAATTCTACAAAAGACCTCGGGTATTCAATGTAATTTGTGTCAGCCAAAAATAAACTTAAGACTTGTTCATCCGATTGTTCTTGCATTCCTCTTACTTGTTCAAGTGTTAACAGGGGTCTGATGCAATCTTCCTCCCCATAAGGGTTTTCTAACCAAACAGGTATTTCCTATGCCGGTTGGGCAAGAGGGAAGAGAACAAGTTTTTGGCTATGTGTGCCATTGGATATAGTCATCTCACCATACCGACAGCTGATAAAGGCATCTTTTGTGGCCAGCCAAGGGAGGCCAAGAACCATAGGGTGTCCTGGTTTGGAGGATGACTTAGAATAGATGACTAAAAAGTCTACTGGATATTCCCAAGAAGCTAGAGTGACTATGACATCATCTAGGCTTCCTACAGGGCTAATGACTGACTTATCTGCCAATTCTATCATGGTTTGGGTTGGTCTTAACTGGTTGATTTGGATATTTTGCATAGTGTCAAAAGGCATTACATTAATTTCTACACCCAAATCAACGAGTGTGTTTGGTAAAGAAAAACCATTAATTTCAATAGTGACTACTGGGTTTCCAGGGTCATTATATTTGTATGGCATCTCAGAAATAAATTTGGATAATTGTCCCACCACCTGAACAAGGGGAGGTTCCTTCTTCTTCCTTCCTGGTTTCTTAATGCAAATATCCCTTATAATTTTGACATATATGGGGATATCCTTAATGGCTTGCAGCAGAGGTATTTTTATGCATACATTTCATAATTCATCCTCTATGTCTCTGTGCAAGGGTGGGTCAGGTTTCTTCACTAATAGTCTTTTAGGGTAGGGTGGGAGATTAATTTGTTGAGGTACTCATACAGATTGGGAAGTGATTGGAATAGGAGTGAAAGTCTCTTCTTCTACAGGGGTGGTTTGAGTGTTTTCTTTCTCAGAATGATTATCATTTTGTTGTTGAATTATTACTGCAGGATTTGATTGTTTTACAACTTTCCCTAATCATAGTTGAATTTCATAGGTGGGAAAGGTTTGAACTTCTGTATTTTGTACCAGGTGGGTGGTTTGATTATTGGGGTTAGGGATTCGCTGGGCAGGGATTGTTGTTGGTTTCAGAGGGTTGTGGGTAGCTTGGTTTTGTGGTTGTTGATTGGAATTTATAGGTGCTTGCTGCTGTTGGTCAGGGTTCAAGGGGGTTGTAAATTTCTGTTGTATAGGAGGTGGGAGTAAAGATTGCATCTGTGGTGGGTTGAATCTAGGTAGTGATTGGGAAATATTTGCAGGATACTGTGGATATGTAGGGTAAGAGGGATTTCCATACACATGTCCCCTCCAACCTTGTTGCCAAGGTTGAGTTTGATCTTGCTGAGGTGTCCATTGTGGATAGGTCATTGGAGAAGGACCCCATTATTGTTGTTGATATTGTGCATTAGGGTCATAAAATGTATTGGGGTTTTGGGCCCTCCAAGGTCTTCAGGAAGGGTATGGTTGTTCTTGTGAGACTCCTCCTCCCCTTTACATGGTTTGTATCTCAAGCAAAGTTGGACACTCATATGTGGGGTGTTCTAGTTTACACAGGCCACATATTTCTATGCCATTTAATGGGCATTCTTTCTCACTGTGCTTCTTTCGACATCTATGACAAAATATTGCTAAAGCAACCTCTTCTTCTTGTTTCTTTTTCAGTTTTAGAGTATCTAACTAGTTACTGATTGTGCTCAAGATGTCTGTTTTAAAGTTCTCTAATAAGTTTCCTAACTCAGTTATGGTGATAGTACCTTAGCTTTGTTTTGTATTTCTGCTAAAAGGATCTCTTGGTCCTTTGTCTGTTTTAGCTTGTCCACTTGAGTATCTTCTACATTAATCTGCAATCTCTGCAAAATGATTTTGGTGTACATCTCCTGAACTCAACAAGTTTAAAACTTCTATGCAGTCATCTCTAAGACCTTTCAAGAATATAGTTCTTACTACAGCTGGGTCTGTGGTGAATAGTTTTGATTTTTGATAGTTGTATAAGAACCTCTCTAAGTAGTCTTCAGGGCTTTCATCTTCTGTTTGCTGCATTTAAAAAATGTCATTTTTAGCATTATCCTTACAATAGTCTTGGTATTTCCATAAAAATGTGTCTTTCATCTGATCCCAAGAGAGGATTGTATTTTCTCCTAAGATCATGAACCATCTTAAGGCTGAATCTTTCATTGTAGAAGGAAAGAGCTTAAGTTTTTGGGCATCGTCTGAGTAGTTAAAGATTCTACATAATATGTCAAACTCGAATAAAAATAAATCTGGATCTTCAGTTGACATACCTATGAAAGTGGGTAACGATGATAGTGGGATATTTTTCATGCTGATGTTTATGGAAATATCCAAGATTGGGAACCCAAAAGTTTCAGTCTCTGTGGCTGCATTTCCTTCTTCTTCTGCCATTCCACTGATAGAGGGTTCAGAAACTGGATTTTCTGTGTCTCCCAAATGTTCAACAAATTTATGTTCTGCCTGCCCCAATGTTGATTCTTTCGTTTTAGGTTCTTCTTCTGGAGCCTCGCTGGCTCCCCTTGAATTTTCTCCTGGTGTATTTTTTCCTACACCAGTGTTAGTTGGATTAGTGGGCGGGTTGTTTTTGAATCTTTAGAGCTTACAAATCTACCCATGTTATCTCTATATCTATGCATAAAATGGAAATTTGATTCTTAACTGAATTGAAATCCTAATTCTATCTAGAAGGTAAGAAGGAAACCTGGCTTCAGAGAACCCCACTCTAGTGGCCGCGTGGCTCTTCATTCACGTCTTAAACATTTTATCCTCCTCCCTCAAGCAGCCTTTAAAATCATTCAAAATTTATGCAAACAATCTAAGCTAAAATTTACTTCCTACCGTTTGCAACTCCCCGACAACGGTGCCAAAATGTTGTGCTGCTTATATGTTTAGTATAATGCACTCATTAATTATCAATCTGGGATTCGTAATCAACAGAGTTACAAGACACTAGTAAGAAAGGTAATTCTAATGTCATGAGTATAGAACTATTCTAGATTATGTATGCTGGAAACAAAAGAAACTGGAAAACTGAAACGCACTTTGGTTGTCTTTCACAGAGAGGCTATCTACTCCATTATGGCACATGCAAGTATGAGATGGAGTTCTTCTGAAAGATCAACTCTGCTATTTGACCCAGAGAATTAACTATGAAATCACACTTATGAAAGGAAATCACACATCAATCATCAAGACATAGCATGGGTAGTTCAATAGCCAATATACTAAGTATGTTGTGGTTCACAATGTGTTGTTGCAAACTTCACTAGTTCGCCTTCAAATATGTCTAACTACTGCTGCCAACATTCATGTCTATGAAACAAAATCAAATTCATAAAAACAGAGCATATGAAAAACAGAGTGAGTAAAGCTCTCTAAACGATCATATAATTAAAATCCTGGCCTAAACTATACTGTTATCACCTGAGAAAATTAAAGCTTCAACTAATCTAACATTCACACTATTGAAATAAAATGCTAATACTAATCTACAAAGATGCTGACCTTTGTTGGGACGTGGGCCCTTGCCGCTTCAACAGGCCAATGACTGAAGTCTACAGTAAGCTTGCTTTCAACCCACACATTACTCTTATTCAAACTTCAAAACATAAAATCAAACTATGCTAACAACTCAACTCTCATTCAATCATAAATGATCAAGGCATAGATATAAATGACATCCTTCTATTAATCTTCACCCAAAATATGTTCTATAATGTAACACTGTTTCATATGCTATATTGTGCTAACTCTCCTCTTTTTACCATCCTTGCCATGACTATTTAAATAGTCTTAGTCATGAAACACAAGGAGGTGAAATTGTTTACAAATCAGTCAATTGTTAAATTTAATTATTCGGTTACATATTCTAAGCTTCATCCTCATGACATGAAGTGCATGAGTATGAAGCAACAACAAACTATCTTAACATAGCTTTGATAAAACATTTATGATTCAATAAACACTCAACAATTGTCTTGGGCACGATCTGGAGCTAAACTTGATACATTCGAATTCTTGAATTGGTACCGGATCGCAACAAGTAGATGGTACCGGATCCGAACAATGCACGAATGGTGGTACCAGATCACGACAGTCCACCACCGTTGATACCGGATTGTGACAGGTGAGATTCAGTACCGGATTTGCATAGAAGGTTTGCTTGGTACCAGATTCGGACAGTGGCAATTTGGTGCACAAGTACCGGATAACTGAGATGGTACATGAAGGCTGGACTTATCTAGAGGTCAAAGATTATACATGGAAAATTGAAGCATTAGTATATGAAACATTTAATCTCCTAGCTCAATAATACCACAAAAATGCATGAATTAATTATACTTTACCTTATGAACTTATCAACGGCTAATGGTAGTGTTCTTTGTCGTTTACCCAAGCTTAGGTAATACAAAAAGTTATAGATGAGGAGTATCATAGGGTAGTGGAGATGTCAATTTAGAGGCTCAACACTAAGCATGCTAAATACCAAAATCTGAAAGTGTAAGAATGAGGGAGAAGAACAAAAAATTGCTTGTGGAGTGTAAGTGAAGATGAGGGTAGGTTTGTCCTTGAAGCTCTCCCAACAAATTCCTTTCAAGGCAACCTGCAAGCTTCAATAAACCATGAGATCAAATAGATAAATGGATTGCATGCATGGGTAATACAACAAAGTTAGTATTAAACATGAATATAACGCATATAGGCAAACAAACAAAGTTTTACTCCACCTATCCAAGAAAACAAAGTTATACGTCAACTATACTATTTTAATGATCACAAAATACTAAAAACAAGAACAACAACACCTCGAGTATGTAAATGAAGCATGTAGACAAAATCCAACACTCCCAATTCCTCCAAAGCGATTTCTGTATTATTAAATGGGAAGAGGTTGTAGCAACAATGTTGCTCCAAGCTCTTCAATAACAAAAAATAATGAAGCAATATGACAACAATGAGAGAGAGAAGGAATGGGATGGAGAGAATTTGGTAGCATAACAATACTTTCAAGAATGGTCTCAAATGAGGGAGTGAGAGGTTTCTTATATAGCCTTGCGAGACCAAGAAACCCTTCTTGGATCTTTGACAAGTGTCAGAGATCCAAAGGTGAAGACAACTCAATGGTAAAATGAACCAACAAGATGAATGGATTTTAGGGTGAGGGGAAATGGAAAGTGTGTGAGTTGGTTGAGGATAAAACAATGAAGGAGGGGCGAATTGGTAAGAGGAGGAAACCCACGCATGCATCCAAGGCAAATTCCACTTCAAAGCTTGAGGTTTCCACATTCACGTGTGATGTTTCCATCTTGTACAAGAATTAAAGCGTGAGTTTGAGTGATGCGTGGGAGTGAGGGAGGACATGTGCTTGGAGTGTGGAGTCCACATTCCTCGAAGTAATACGAGTGGTGGAGGAGAGGCCCCACGCCTTAGTTTAAAACAAACCAATGTAAAACGTGAAGTTTCCAAATAAAAAAGGGAAATGCGTGAGGTTTAGATGGCTGGCGTGAGGTATACGTGAGGTAGGAGGAGGATGAGTGGGAGAGTGTGTGGGACACACTCCCCATGGGGACATGGAAAGGAAAGGCGTATGAGTGGAAAAGGGGAGGGGTCCATGTTCCAAATTAAGAAGCTTTCAAATTATTACGTGGGAGGGGGAACATACCATCCAAAGTGGGGAATTAAATTAAAATTTAATTAAATGAATGGGTAAAGGGTTAGGAAAGGTATGGGTAGGTTAGTTGGGGCCCTCTCTTTAATTAACACACTTTACTTCATTTTTTTTGGTCCATTATTACAAAATTTGACATTTTCCCATATTCTGGGTTTGGCAATTAAAATTGTCATTTTCCCGAAAAATTCCTAAGTGGACAAAAAAAATAGAAAAACTTGTCCGACTGAGTTGAAAATTGGTCCATGGGTGTAGGGTGTCTCAGTAGTTTTCTTCTGTGTACAAATACCCCTATCAAAAATCCTGGGACCTAAGTTTTACATTAAATACCCAGAATTAATTCAGAACCTTAAAAAAAACCTGGCTATACTTGACAGAATTCCATGAAATTTCACGTGCTATCTTACATGGTCATTTAAAACATTCATAAACAATATATACCTAGGAATAACTTCATTAGAACTCCTTTCACCACTTTGGAGAATTTATTGGGTGGGAGTGAAAAACTCAAGGGAGATTAACTCGGCTGGTTAGGCCACATTAACCTCCTAAGGATAAAAAACACTCAGTGAAAGGAACTCTCCTAATGAAGAAACCCTAAGGAAACTGACGTAACCATGATCCATGTAGACCTATTACATTATAAACCCGCGCAGGGGTGCGAAAATACCACTTACAAAACTGTGTGTTGAAGCAAAAATGCCCAGTAGAACCAAAAAGTCTTCGACATGTTTGCATCTGATGATGCATATCTTCATGGTACATGGATTTGACCCCCTAGTTTAAGAGGTGGTCAACAGGTGTATGAGAGAAGGAATGGAGGCCCACGCTTTAAATAAAAGGAAACTTCAATGTATTATGTGGGAGTGGGAGTGGGGACGCATATCCTAAAAGAAATGTGTGAGTGTGAGGAGGAGTGTGTAGGTGGAGTGTGTCATACACACTCTTAAGTGTGATGTGGAGGGAAGGATAGGCGTGAGGTAAGGAAAGAGGGACTCAGATTTTAAATTTAAGAGAGTTTCCAAACTAAGGCGTGGAGAGGGGTACATAAGCTCATAAGGGGTTTTAATTAAAAGGTAAGTAATAATTAAAATATGGGTTTAAAAGGGTAGGTAAACGGTTACGTGGGTTACGTGGGGTCTCCCTCATTAAAAACACACTTAATTTACCTAATTTGGTCCATTATTACAATATTTACATTTTCCCATGTCCTTAGTTTGGCAATTAAAATTGTCGTTTTCCAAAAAAAACTCCTAAGTGGACAAAAAACCTAGCAAAACTTGTCCGACTGAGTTGAAAATTGGTACAAGGGTTTAGGGGGTCTCATTATCTTTCTTTTGAGTACAAATACCCCTATCAAAAATCCCGGGACCTAAGTTTTACATTAATTACCCATAATTAATTAATTCCCAACTTAAAAAAAAAACCTAGCTAGACTTGACGGAATTCCCCGAAATTTTGCGTGCTGTCTTACATGGTCATTTACAACATTCCTAAACACTATCTACCTAGGAGTGACTTAATTAGAATGCATTTCACCACTTTGGAGTATTTATTGGGTGGGAGTGAAAAACTCAAGGGAGATTAACCCGACTGGTCAAGCCACATTAACCTCCCGAGGATGAAAAACACTCAGTGAAAGGAACTCTCCTATTGAAGAAAACCTAAGGAAATTGACCTAACATGATCCATGTAGACCTATTACATTATAAACCCGCACAGGGGTGCAGAAATCCCGCTTACAAAACTGTGTGTTGGAGCAAAAAATGCCATGTAGAACCAAAAAGTCTTTGACATGTTTGCATCTATTGATGCATATCTTCATGCTACATGGAGTTGACCCCCTAGTTGTAGAGGGGGTCAACGGGGCCGAAAAGTGCTAGCTCCCTTGAGGTTTTATCTAGTTATTGTGCTTGAAATATTCTTTATCCACAAGATTTTCAAGAGGAAGGAGGTGCTAAGGCCTATAAGAGCCTACACCTTAGTGGCCTTCTTCTCCAAGGTTGAGGTTCTACGGATACTTAAGGTGCTATTCTCTCTAGCCTTATACTTCTTGAATTGTGTGTATTATCAAGTGTTTGCAGCCCTAGAAGAGAGTCGTCTGCCTAGACTCCATTGCCCTATAAGGCACTAGTCTCTTACCTCAAGTCCTTGACAAGACTTCAACTCTTTTCCTACTTGATACCTTACTAAATTAACTCACTAGACTAGACTACTAATTACTAACCCGTTGTTGCTCTAACCATCATTATTTTCTTCCCTAACAAGTATACTAACCCTAAAACCTACCCAGAAAGTGCATCAACCTAGGTGTCACCTTCCTAGGCCTTAATCTCCTTTTGCTATCTCTAAGTGCAAATTTTCTGAAGTTGTTAAGGCTGTTGTTACTGATACTAATTCACTGTTACAACCATCATTTGCAGCCTTTATTAGCCTGATAACCATCTAAATACAACTCATAAATTGTATCAAGCAAATTACTATCAAACGATTGTTAAAGTGTGTAATTAATTTCTTGTTGTAAGTGCAAATCATCAAGTTGTTAGAGACTTACTTCTATTGAAGTTGTTGTTACAACCATTGTTGCAGCGCCTTTACAGTCCTTAAATAATATATAAATTCCACTAACACTTGTGCCAAGCAAGCTATAATCATTGGATGTTGAATTAGTTGTTCTCTTTCTTCATTCAAGTACCTTTTTCTGAACTGGTTTATTGGTTGTCATCAATGTTAATTGTTGTTGTTATAAGTGTTTAGACAACCATCTAAGTATTAATAGACTTGTATTAATCTTGGAATTGTGAGTGACAAAGAATTATCAAGTGTACAAAACTCTTTATATCATTTCTTGTCTTCATAACTTGCAATTCTTTAAGATACATTGTTTCTACTGTAATACTATTGTTGTTATATATAACGTGTTTAGCAGCACATAATTTGTTCAAAAAGTCATTGGTTATAATTATTGAAATCATTGTTGCTACTAACGTTTGATGTTTCATCGGTAAAGGGAAAGTAACACTCATTTTAGTTCCTCTTTGTCCCTTTAACTTTACCAAGTGACTTCTTAACTTGAGTGACCTAGAGAGAGGGGTGAGATTTCATCTAGACTGTTTTTCCCTTCATAAGCCGACTAGGTCCTGGGACGTCTCCCTTGGAGTGAGGTTTTCCTCCTCCTAAAGTGAAATAGGTACTTGTTATCGCACAGATTGTAGGTCACATTAGAGCCTTGTGCGATTTCAACCAATGGACAACACACCGAGACAAAACCCACTGTCACCTTAGGAAAGGTCCTGGGTAACCCATGGGAAAGACGATGGAAAAGGTCTAAGAAGGCCCTAGGAGGTCACGATACAAGGTCAAGAAAGCTATTAAAGGCTATGAAAGAGTGGAAGAGAGGTGAAGGTAAGGGAGAAAAGGGAAATTACCTGCAACACAATGTCAGTTAAAAAAAATATGTATGAGAGACCATGACCAATATGTTAACCCTGCTACTGATCACTAATATGAATGTTTGAATATCAAGTAGCAAGTGATCAAAATTTTGTATTAATACAATGTTAGAGTTGGCCAAATGAATGTGTATACCTGACAGGCTTTGTAATGTCCCCCACCTCTTGATAAAGAGGTATTGAAGAGACTCAGTGGCTTAGGCATTCCCACTAGGCCATAGTCTCACACTAAGGGGAAAGGTCAACTAGACTAAAGTTATATTCTTAAGTTGACTTGAGGAAAAAGGTAAGAAAGGAGTAAAAGATAACTTAATGAAAGAATAGAAGAGCTAGAAGAGTTAACCCTGGGAGTTAATCTAACTCAACAGAGAAATAGAAGAAAAAGTATAAATAGGAGGCTGGGGCGCACCTATGAGGCATTCTGGATCTTGGTATTTGCTTGTTATTGCTCTTGAGCATACATTTTGGGGGTTTTGCAGTTACAAACCCTTGTGAGCAACTCAGTGGTGAAATATCCACTCACCTTGTTCCAAAGCTTGGTCTTGGGGATGAAAGACTCCACCCACACCATTCTAAACTCATCACATATTCACCAATAGCTTCAGAAAAGTAACAGGGCCGTACTGTTCAAGAGTTTCCAGCAAGGGCGCATCATCATCTAAAGCAGAGTTCAATCCAGCTGATCAGGAGAGACATTGGGAATTCCAACACTTGGGTTTTACTTGCAGGTGCTGAACCATCACTTTGAGGGTTTCTTTGAAGAGTTATCATCATCAGATATTCAACTACAGTTTGGGACAACTTGGAGGCTAGGAGGACATCCTGTGATTCAATATTTATCAAATATAGGGAGATCTACCTGGAATATCGATCTGAAACTTCTCCCATGGGGTTTCCATAGCCTGATCTATATTCTTGGAGAGTTTCAGATCATTTGGAGGCCTCATTCATCAGGGTTGATTTATCTAGGGTTCTAGGCATCCAGGAGGGTGCAAATTCATTAGAGGATTCAATATTTGGAGGGGTTGGCCTTAGAATTTTGGCCTGAGACTTCCGGAGGGATATCCTATCACCCTGATCTATCAGTTGGAAGAGTTTGGGCTCATTTGGAGTCTTCCTTCATCAGGTCCGATTTATTGAGGGTTTCAGCCTTCTACTGGAGTGTGGCATCTTGAGTTGGAGGAGGTGGCTAGTGGATCTGGTGGTTTCCATGGTGAGATTAGATATAACTTAGAGAAATCTCCCAGATCTGAAGGAAGTCAGGGAGGAGGCACGTCCAATGGGAAGATGGGTAGCAAGGCCAACCCTAGGCCATACATGCCCACGTTCACAGATGAGCAGCTAGGCCGACATTTGGGTAGCAGGGCTAACCCGAGGCCATACATGCCCACATTCACAGATGAGCAAGTGCAACAGGAACAAGTGGATGATTTTGTTGAACAAATGGTGAGATGTACCAAGGAGTACTACAGGTTGGATATGACGATTCAAAAGTAGATGTCCCTGTATCAGTATTGCCAACTCAAGTTCAGAAATAAGCCTAGGATGAACCACATGAGCAACTTTGAGTTTGAACGAAGAGCAGGGAAAATAGAGATTCCATACTTTGATGGTATAGACAAGATGACAGCACGAGCATGGGTGAAAAGCTGGATACCTACCTGCAGCTTAACCCCATGAGGGAGATGGAAGCCATCAAGTTTTCCACTATGTACTTGGATGGCAAAGCTCATGATTGGTGGTATCATGGACTCACCACACTAGGCCACAATCAAATAGTATCCTACCTAGAATTTACTCAAACGCTCATTGATAGGTTTGATCAAGGGGATCCTGAGCTACACTTCTTGGAGCTCATAGAGCTAAAGAAAACTGGCACGACTGAGGTATATATTGAAGAATTTTAGAGGTTGGCAGTGATGGTGCAATAAATTTCTCCAACCAGACTCATGATGCTCTTTATTGAGGGGTTGATGGAACCCTTGAAGGGTTGGGTAAAGTATTTCAAGCCTACCAACCTACAGGAAGCTATCTGGAAGGAAAGGGATATGGGGCCAATTGCTAAGCCAAAATTCATACCCAGACCACCTCTTAACAATGGTGGAAGAGATCAAAGGCCTCCAATGAACCAGGGAGGATGTGATCCAAGGGGTTTTGACAAGGTTCATGGCAGAGTGGATGAGAACACCAAGAGGGAGATGATAAGGAAGCACCTTTTCTTCACCTGCAAAGAACCATGGAACCCAGCACACAAATGCATGGGTCGTGGTCAAGGGAACTACATATAGGTCACTTTTGACAACGAGGAGGAGGAGGATATTGGACAGATACAAAACATTGAGGCCAAAAATATTGAGGCAGTAGAAGAAGAGATCACAGGACAGGAAGTACAAGACTGTATGGCTACCTTAGCGTCTATCAGTGGAGTGCCCAAGTATAACACCTTTCGGATGAGGGGGGTCTTGCAAGGACAAAAGGTATCAGTTTTGATTGATGGGGCAGCCTCTCATAACTTCATTGATTCAACATTGCTAAAAAGGAGGCACATACCCATAGTAGAGTTTGAAGGGTTCAAGGTGGAGGTAGTAGGTGGAGGCACTATGCCTTGTGAAAAATACATCCCTGGCATGAAGCTTACCTTGGGTAGGCATGAGCTAGTACAAGACATCTATGTTATGGACCTTCCAGATACCAACATCATCCTTGGTGTTCAGGGGCTGAGCACATTGGGACCTATCACCACCAACTACAATACCATGGAGATTTCATTCACAGAGGAAGGTGGACGAAAGATAGTGCTCCAAGGCATGAAAGGGAATGCTACAAAGGTGGTCACGTCCAAGAGGATGGAGGCCATCTTCCGAAGAGACGATATAGTGTACATAGAAGAATGCAGGATTTCAGCATGTATGGATGAGCAGGGCAAGGTTCACTACACCCTAGAGATCAAAGAAATCCTTGAAAAGCACCACAAGGTGTTTGGACTGATTCCCCCAGGGGTACCACCGGACAGGGGGTTTGAGCACATTATTGAGCTAGAGGAAGGAGCCAAACCAGTCATTACCACACCATACAGACATCCAAAGAAGTACAAAGACGAGATAGAGAAGGCCATCAAGGAACTTTTGGACATGGGGCACATCAGACCAAGCAATAGCCCTTTTGCCTCTTCAGTAGTGCTGGTGAAGAAGAAATATGGCACTATGAGGATGTACATTGACTTCAGGGCCTTGAATAAAAATACCATCAAAAACAGGTACCCGATACCAAGGATTGATGAGCTGCTAGACGAGTTGCATGGAGTTGTCTACTTCACAAAGATTGAACTTCGTTCTAGCTATCATCAGATCAAGATGAGGGAGGAGGACAACTCAAAAACAACCTTCATATGTCATTACGACCACTATGATTTTTTGGTGATGCCCTTTAGGTTAACCAATGCCCCAGCCACGTTCCAATATTGTATGAACCATGTGTTCAACAGGCATTTGAGGAAGCATTTGCTGGTATTTTTTGATAACTTTCTCATTTACAACAAGACGTGGGAGGAGCATCTCAGTCATGTGGATCAGATTTTGACAATCATGGAGGAACAATCACTATATGCTAAGGAGTCCAAATGTGAGTTTGGAATGACAGAGGTGCTTTACTTGGGGCACATCATTGGAGAAAAGGGGGTACAGGTACATCATGAGAAAATAAAATCCATCATGGAATGGCCTACTCCTAAGACACTCAAAGAATTGAGAGGATTTCTGGGCATGTGCACGTACTACAGGAAATTTGTCAAGGGATTTTCTCAACTGTGTGCACCTTTGACTGATTTGACTTAGAAAGGAGCCTTCAAGTGGAATGAGGAGGCTCAAATGACGATGGACAAGATGAAGAAGGTAATGAGTATGTGCCCAGTCCTGGCCCTTCCAAATTTCTGCCTACCTTTTACCTTGGAGTGTGATGCCTCAAGAGAAGGGATAGGGGCTGTACTGATGTAGAATAGGCATCCTCTTGCCTATGAGAGTTGGAAACTCAGGGGTCCCGAGATACTCTACATCATTTATGACAAAGAAATGTTGGCTATCATGCACGCACTAGCCAAATTCCGACAATATTTGGTAGGTGCACGGTTTGTGGTCAAGTCATATCATAACAGTCTCAAATACCTATTGGAGCAGAAGGACTTGAATGAGAGACAATAGAAATGGGTAAGAAGAATACAAGCCTACGACTTTGACATTGAATTTGTCAAAGGGAAAAACAATGTGGTGGCTGATGCATTATCCAGGAGGCCATCCATCTTTTCCATGACAGGGGTATCAGTTGACTGGAAAGACCATCTGGTAATGGAATATGCAAAGGATCAGTTTGCGTGTCAGCTATTGGATGGGTAGGTACAAGATGATAATTTCAGGGTTATAAATGACATCATCTACTACAAGGATCACATCTTTTTGGTTTTGGGATCGGCCTTCAAAGCCAAGATATTGCAGGTGTACCATGACTCACCGATGGCAGGACACCAGGGGATCAACAAGACGTATAGGTAGGTGAGGGAAAGGTTCTCATGGAAGGGCCTCAAGGAGGACGTGATAAAGCACGTTAAGGAGTGTACTACATTTCAAGAGAACAAGGATGAGCACACACACCTAGCAGGACTACTGCAACCCTTACCCATTCCGGAGCACAAGTGGGAAAGCATATCCATGGATTTCATCATTGGGTTGCCAAAGACGCAAGGGAAGGAATGCATTTTTGTAGTAGTGGAAAGGTTGATGAAGTTTGCACACTTCTTCGCCATAGCTACCGACTTCAGTGTAGCACAGGTGTATGAACTATTTTTTAGGGAGATTTTCAGGTTGCACGGCCTACTTGAGACCATTGTTAGTGACAGGGATAGCAGGTTCATGAGTACATTTTGGCAGGAGTTATTCAGATTGGTTGGTACGGCCTTGACCCCTAGTACCAGCTATCATACTCATATGGATGGATAGACCGAGATAGTCAACAAGTGGGTGGAAGGCTACCTCAGAAATTATGTGGCAGGGCAACAGAAAGCATGGGCCAGATGGTTTCACTTGGGAGAGTATTACTACAACACCACCCAACATATGTCCATAGGCATGTCACCATTTAGGGCCTTGTATAGTTATGATCCTTTAACTTTTGTGGAGATTGCTTTTGGTGACAGCCGGGTACCCATGGTACAAGATTAGATACAATAGAGCCAAGATATTCTTAGGGAGCTGAAGGACCATCTACAGAGAGCACAGAACCAACAAAAGATCCAAGCAGATAAGCACATAGTTGATCGTAATTTTGAGGTTGGTGACTTAGTCTAAGTCTCCAACCATACAAGCAGTCTTCCATAAAAAGAAGCAGAGAAGATAATCTACAACCAGGTTTCTTTGGGCCCTACAGAGTCAACAGGAAGACATGGGCCATAGCTTATGAGCTGGAGCTTCCACAGGGCAACAGGATACACAACGTCTTCCATGTCTCCTGCCTCAAGAAATCCCTAGGCCAACACATCACACCCATTGAGGTATTACCTCCCATGGATGAAGAAGGACAACTTGTTTTGATTCTGGAGGAGATATTAGAGGTCCGAGAGAAGAGGCTCAGGAACAGAAGCATCAAGGAGTACCTGATGAGATGGAAGGATCTACCCATTGAGGATGCTACATGGGAAAGTGAACAAGTGGTGAGAGAAACAAGTTTGGAATTGCTTGAGGACAAGCAATTTCTAGCAGGGGAGACTGTAATGTCCCCCACCTCTTGATAAAGAGGTATTGAAAAGACTCAGTGGCTTAGGCATCCCCACTAGGCCATAGTCTCACACTAAGGGGAAAGGTCAACTAGATTAAGGTTATATTATTAAGTTGACTTGAGGAAAAAGGTAAGAAAGGAGTAAAAGATAACTCAATGAAAGAATAGAAGAGATGGAAGAGTTAACCCTGGGAGTTAATCTAACTCAACAGAGAAATAAAATAAAAAGTATAAATAGGAGGTTGGGGTGCACCTATGAGGCATTCTGGATTTTGGTATTTTCTTGTTATTGCTCTTGAGAATACAGTTTGGGGGTTTTGCTGTTACAAACCCTTGTGAGCAACTCAGTGGTAAAAGATCCACTCACCTTGTTCCAAAGCTTGGTCTCGGGGATGAAATACTCCACCCACACCATTCTACACTCATCACATATTCACCAATAGATTTAGAAAAGAAACATGGTCATACTGTTCAGGAGTTTCCAGCAAGGGTGCATCATCATCTAAAGGAGAGTTTTATCTAGCTGATCACGAGAGATGTTGGGCATTCCAACACTTGGGTTTTACTTATAGGTGCTCAACCATCACTTTGAGGGTTTCTTTGAAGAGTTATCTTCATAAGATCTTTAGCTACAGTTTGGGACAACTTGGAGGCTAGGAGGACGTCCTGTGATTCAATATTTCTCATATCTAGGGAGATCTACCTGGAATCTCGATCTAAAACTTCTCCCACGGGGTTTCCATAGCCAAATCTATATTCCTGGAGAGTTTCAAATCATTTGGAGGCTTCCTTCATTAGGGATGAGTTATCTAGGCTTCTAGGCATACAGGAGGGCGCAACTTCATTAGAGGATTCAATATTTGGAGGGGCTGGCCTTAACATTTCGGCCTGAGACTTCAGGAGGGAGATCCTATCACCCTAATATATCAATTGGAAGAGTTTGGGCTCATTTGGAGTCTTCCTTCATCAGGACCAATTTATTGAGGGTTTCAGCCTTCTACTGGAGCATGGCATCTTTAGCTGGAGGAGTTGGCATCCATACGGTTTATATCTGTTTGTATTTACCTTCATCTCTTATCCAGCCTTTGGAGGGTTGTTTTGTATTAGTGGGAGCATTTTGTAGCAGCTCGTATTTATTATCTATTGGGGCCATCTGAGGATTATTCCAGATCTACTCTTTCTATTGTATCTGATTCATGCTTCTTATAATAAAGGTCAGATCTATGCTTGTGTTTTATATATCTTGAATATATTGTGATCTTTCACATGTTGGATGAATATTGTATAAACACCATTTAAATAACTGGAACACTGCAATAACCACCTGCACATCAAACACGTCAGTGGTAGTTAGTGATTCCAAGCAAAAAATTGGCTTGGGATCATTACAGGCTTAGGCAGAAGGATCCTCACAAGAGTGTCAGGTTTTTGTAGCCCTCAAATATACCTAAGGGGTTTTCAGGCCACCTTGGTACAAGAGGGAAATCTTCCCAAATGTTGTTTTTAGTGCACTACAACAAACAAGACAACCAAAAGGTTTGCTCAGTTGTTTCAAGGAATCTAGGTGGTCTGCAAGATAGGAGCACAATCGGTAATAGTGTTGTTTGATGAAAAACTGTTCGATAGGAGCCCCTCTATATACCTCTAAGTACAACGAAGAGACCTTAGACTTCTAATATATGTCGAGTTATGTGAGAGAACTACAAGCCCCCAGGATGCAACATTGTCAGAGTAACGACAACTCTTAGGTTTATAGATGCACGAAAACGTCTTTTCTAAGACCCATAAAAAAATTCCCAAATATTTTAAATGAGGAATGCTTAAAATCACAAGATTAAAATGTAAACCACTTATTTAATTTATACCATTGAGTTACACAAGTGATTATAATGATTCAAAATATTACTTGCGATTATTCCCAAGTTGAGATATCCAATATAGCAATGAGATCAATGAGTATTAAGTCCAAAATAGCCACAATGTTTAATGAGCAAGGAAATGAGAAAGAATACTTGATCAATCAATATGAAATTCAAATTATTTAACAATTCCAAGGAGAGATAAGAGATTAACAATCCACAAGATGTCCAATGCTTGGAATGACATTCCCACAGTTAACAACACTTAAGAGTTTTATCAATAGTTGATCTTTCAGTCAATCTTTAGATCTGAAATATGATATTGCAGGAAATTAATTAAATTTAAAACCAACTTATATTGTTCCAAAATCAGCCCCAGAATGTCATAGGATCAAATTCCCGCACTTAGACAATTTTTCAATGGAAGAGAAATGAGAAGGTAACCCTTTAGAGCACTTAAACCAGATCTGATATATATTTTGCAGCAGTGTTTTAACAATGATATCATATCAGAAATCTCAAGATAGTACCCCACAAAAGTCCCCAATCATTAGAGATATAACCCCCCAAATATTTGACAAAACCTTCAATGTATCGGCAAGTGAAGTGTGAAGTTTTAGGCACTATTACCAGTTATACCAGACACACCCTAGCCTATCGGATATACCATCTAGGTATTTCAGTGTGAATTTAAGGTATCCAGTTCAGTGATTGCACAACTCAACCAGTGAGGGCGCAAAGGTTAGAGAGAGAGTTTGTGTGGCCGTACGAGACAATTCAGTATTTTGTAGATCCCTTCCGACCCATTAGAGAGCTAGCCAGGGCGCACCTTTTGAGCAACGTATCATCAGTTTCCGATGGTGGAATTTGTAATGTTCCCGAGACAATTTTTTTTCTTCAGAACACTAACTTTTTACTGTTGTTATGTTGTTCATGTGTTTGTAGGTGTATCCGTATGATGTGCATGGATTATTCAATGTTGATAGACCAATATATATGGAGCATACAATCATAAACAATACAACAGATATAAGAACACCAGTAGAGAATCAAAATGTCAGATCTGACCTTTATTTAGATATTAATAAGTCCCAGTATACAAGAGAACTGCAGATATGGGAGAAAGCCCCAATAATAACAAAATGGGCTTCTAGCCGATACAATAAGAAGAACAATACAAGATGAATGCCTCCCAAGGGCTATAAAATAAGAGATCCAAGCCTCTAAAGGCCACCAACAAGTATATCTAACTGAATATAGAAGAACTTGATCAATGCACTATCAAACCTCCTCAACTGGATGAGTTGCGCCTTGCTCTGGACGCTACCAAACCCTCAAGTTTTGGCCTACCCTCTCCTGACCTCTAAATACTCCAAAACTCGCTTAGAATGTAGATGGGATTTCTAAAAACCCCTGGAATCAATCTCAAGTTGATCTCAACAATGTTGCTCCTCCAAATAGCCAATCTCTAAACTGGATTGCACCCTCCTTGGTTTGATAAAGTCAAGAGGGTATGTTTTCCCCTCTAGGAACCTCCAAATGCTACCAAACTTCGTCAGATCATAGATCAGGCCACTGCTACAATGATATTGAAGTCTCAAACCAATCTATGAAGATTTGACCCTACAAACACTGAAAATACCTTTCTGCAGAACATCCTCTTCCTCTTCAATGCGTTCCAAGCTCACAAAAATAAATTGCAAGGATAAACTCCTCTAGAATAGACCAATAATAATGCCAGGGAACCTCCGAAGAGAACCCAAGTGCTATATTTCCCAAATACCTCCTGCTTCCTCCAGATCGAACTAAAACCTCCAGATAGTGCACCCCCTAGTTGGAAACCCCCCTGGGTTGTGCCCTAACCTAGTGAATTCATGTAGAACCAACCTGCAACAATGTAGAATGGTGTGGGAGGATTATTTCACCTCCGGGACCAAGCCTGGATCAAGGAAGTTGGGAGCTCTCACCATCGAGTTGATATCTAGGGTTTTAAACTCAAAACCCTCAAAATTGATTATGCTCAAGAGCTCCAATGCAAAAATGATAATAATCCAGAATGAATAAGGAGTGTGCCCTGCCCTTTCCTTTATAACTCCAATCTATTCCTCTATTGAGTTATTTTTACCCTTAGGGTTAACTCTTAACCTAACTCATCCTTTCTATTTCTTCGTTGAGTTACCCTTTTTCCACAAAGTCAACTTGACTTTAGAATATTAGGATTTCTAGTTGACTTTGTCCCCAATATACCTGAGACTATAGTCTAGTGGGGAAAGCTAGACCACTGAGTATCTCCAACCCTCTTCATAAAGAGGTGGGGGACATTATAGAATCTCCCAGAATGCAGCAAACAATCAGTTAGGGCGCAACTCTTGAGGAAGCACATTTGGGGTTCTAGGGGGTATTATGGAGCAGATCCGAGGAAACCCTTCCGACCCATTACATAGGAGGCAAGGAGGATCGTTTTGAGTCATACATCATCAGATTCCGCCGGTGGAATCACTAGGGTGCACTCCCACAACCTAGGGGGTGACATTTGGAGCTTCAGAGGTAAGATATCCAGTCCGACAGTAATCAGGATCAACCTAGAGTCCAGAGCACTTCTTTTGAAATAGTTTCCAGTCCATTCCGATGGGTATCGTCATCAGGGCTAGTTTTCCAGATTCTGCAACAGTTACCGTGAGCTTCCGGGCTGCCTTTTGTCGATCTATCCGTGCATGCGTAGATCAACCTTCATTCTTCTGATCACGTGTATTCCTTGTTAGTTGTTTGTATTCCAGTGACGATCCATGAGATCTAACTAATGATTAGTATATCTGCTTCTAGCTTATTATTGTATTTCATGTTATTTCCTCATTATATATATCAGTGAGTTGTGTTGTCCTTTCTTTCACATGCATTATCTTTGTACTGCTAAAACACTTAATGAATGAAACACACATGTGAAAATCACCAAGAATGTTCACACATTAACTCAAATGCATCCAAAAACCCCCAGAGTATCACATTTCAGTGACAAAACCGTAGTTCAGTAGTAGATATCTAGATCAGCTGGATCATGGATATTTCAGTGGTATCAGAGCCTTCTTCTTGCCAACCTGTGAAGAAGTGCTTCTCATGACCCCATGATTATGGGAATAGGTGTAGAATACCCAGAGGGCCGAGGACATATTGGAGACGAGTACATTCTGTATCGTAGAGGTTATAGCAGAGATAAGGGAGATATAAATAGAAGGGATTACACCCCTTTCCACACTCAGTAAGAAATAGAGCTAGAGATAGAGGACAAAGAGCATATCAGTTCATACATAGAGGTTGAGATAGATAGGACTATGGGTGATAGGAATGAGACACCCAAGGGCAGGGGGAAAGGCCCCGAGACACATATTGACAATATGAAGGCCATGTTGAATGACCTAGCTAGGGGACAGAGACACCTGATGACCACCATACAGTAGATGACCATTAGTGTGTAGATTCTCCACCATAGCATAAGCACTATAGGTGCCCATACCGCAAGAGGGTCAAGTGGTTTATGAGGACACTCGGGAAGTGGACCCAGTGGCTCCAATGGATCGTAGGGTGGGGCTAGTCCAAAGACTTCACCAGTCCAAGATTACGCATCATCTCAGAGGATTCCATGACCTTTATACCCACATTTCCAGGAAAGATAGTCATTGGGGCAGCCAGGGCAGACAGGAGGAAATTCAGGCTAGGGATAGGTGGTTCCACAGGATTCGTTCATGGAGAACATGAGAGACTACTTGGAACTAGGGCTGTAGTTCCATGTAGAAATTAGTTTGATGGACTACTGTTTGATCAAATATCGAAACAGACCCCGAGAGGCACAAAGAGGCAATGGGAAAATTCACAACATGGATTTCATCAAGAAAGTGGGAAAGCTGAACCTTCCTACTTTCGACGAATCATTACGTTTCTCATCGTAGGCATGGGTTCAGAAGATGGACACATACTTCAAGATTAACCCAATGACAGAGTCAGAAACTATCAACTTCTCCACATTACACTTGGAGGGGGAGGCCCACGAGTGGTGGTACTATGGGCTGGTGACGTTGGGCCACGACGACATTACTTCAGATTTGGATTTCATTGAGAGGTTGATGGACAGATTTGACATGATATATCCAAAGCTCCACTTCATGGACCTCATACAATTGAGGCAGACTAGATCAGTTGAGGCCTTCATCTCAGAGTTCCAGTGGAAGGCAATGGTCGTATTTGATATATCAGAGCACAGATTGGTGATGTTTTTCACTGAGGCATTGACATAATCATTGAGGGGTTGGTTTAAGGATTTCAAGCCTCACACCTTACAGGAGGCCATTGTGCGCACAGGAGACATGGGGGACTCAACACTAAAACCAAAAACCTTTACCAAACCCTTTGTACCATAGAGAGACAAGGATTAGAGAAATCCTCAAAGGGAATGGAAGGGTAAGCCCAAATTGGATGATTACATGAGACAGGAGTTGATGAGGAAGAAGCTTTGCTTCTCTTGCATAGACCCTTAGATCCCAGGGCATAGATGCATGGGAAAGGGATAGATCCACTCAATTGAATTGGAATCAGGAAGCAAGGAGGAGGATGAAGATATCGAGGCACAGGTAGACAATGATTCAGAGGATGAGACCACGCATAAGCCAGAGCAACAACAAAAGAAACCTTAGATACTAGCAGGGAAACCGCCCAAGGAGGAGACCAAACCTCGTAGAGAGGTGAAAGGGGGAACCATAGAAACCATTTCAGGAGTACCTAGGTACAACACTCTCAGGCTCAAGGGCCTTGTATAGGGGTAGCACATGATCACTTTAGTTGATGGTGGGGCCACCCACAATTTCATAGAGGCATCCTTGGTAGCTAGGAGGGGGTTACACGCTAAGGAGTTTGAGGGATTCCATGTGGTAGTGGCAGATGTATGCACGATGACATGTTTAGACATGATCCCAAACCTAGAGGTCAAACTAGGCAACTACACCATGACAGATACCTTCTATGTAGTTGACCTATCAGATACTGATGTTGTATTGGGGGTACAATGTTTATATTCATTGGGGGAGATTGGGTTCAACTATCAGAGGTTGACCATGAGCTTTAGAGATGCGAGTGGATCGAGAGTGGTGCTGAGAGGCATGTCTATAGGAGCACCAGTAGAAGTATCGACAAAAAGGATGGAGTGGATCTTCCGTCACGATGATCTGGCCTATGCAGTAGAGTGTTTGATCACCACATGGAAGGATTCAGAGGGCAGAGAGCATTACCATCCACAGATCAGAGAGCTTCTGAGTTAGTATGAGCCAGTGTTTGGTATGATACCACCAGGGAGACCACTAGACATGGGATTTAAGCACACGATCAAGTTGGAGGTAGGGGCTACATCAGTGATCACCGCACCCTATAGGCACCCCAAGAAATTGGTGACCAATGGTGGCAATGTTACCCACAAGCATTTCATGGAAATGAGAAGGTTGGATCATGATGATACCCCCTTTCTCTTGGCTATGCCACCAAGAGCCACTACCCTGGCATGGTGCCAATTGTTTGTAGTGTCATACTGCTACATGCCCATGGACCTAATAGGATGGCTCGTGGTGAGAGCCCCTATCCACCAACTAGGTCTTGATTTATTAATTTTATGGGTCCCTCTGTTTCTTTCTGAGAATCTTTTTATTTCTTTCTCGGGGATCCTTGGGTGAAGCATATCAAGGTTTCATTCTTTTGGCTTTTATCCTCTGGGCCTTTATCCCCTTCTTCCCACAAGATAAGGTACAAACCTTAAATATTTGACCAACCCAATGCCAAGACTAGTGTAATGGGATGGATGAGAGAGAAAAAGATGAAAAGTGGTAAGTATTGTTGAAATAATGTAACTGTGAAGAGCATTCTTATTATTTTGTTATTGGATTAAATCCCCATTGTGGATTAATCATGTCATTATTATTATTTTTATTATTAGATTAATCCCCATTGA
>SNQJ01S0004873.1:377913-404639 GCA_010110895.2 Picea sitchensis | reverse complement strand
CAAGAACATGTTAGAAGCAAAAATAATTAAATGCACATATTCAAAGGTTTTGAGGATCAGAGTGACACATACCATGATACCTGAACTCATTACCTCATGGAGCAAGATCCATTTCTGCTACAGGACGAGGCCGATGTGATGGATGTTGTTGCTGCTGACAAAGTGGAGACGCTAAAGAATGAAAGGATGGTCCCTCCAGGGCCATGCTCAAGTCAATCCATCTCTCGATACTCCATTTCTAGGACCTGTGGGCCTCGAGACACGATCTCCTTAGTTATCCCTAGGCTAGGGGATAACAATCACCCAGTAGGATAATATCTACTAAGTTTTTTTTTTGTTTGTTAATTTGTACGGACCTTCTTGGCAGTGGGATTAACCTTTGGCTTGAGAAACCACGACTCAGGGGAATCTAAGCCATCAAAATCACGCGGGGATTGCACACGGCCCGAGCCACACCAACCCTTAACATGGTTGGATTTTTTGTCCCCGCAGGTTTCGAACCGGTGAATTTTCAACACATAGTGGCTTAACAACACACTCCGTCACCGATTGTTCTACACCTCGGGGACTATAGTATCTACTAAGTTAGTTTACTTCTTAGATCTTATTTTTTTTCAAATATTAGAGATATTTGATTTACGTGTCTTTTCAGTTGATTAACATGTTATCCAAGTCTCTTGTGTAGGGAGCACCGATAATTAACAAGTTTTTTGCAAGTTTTCTAACTTTTATAGGTCCTCATGCTTGGAGAAGTGGATGGAATAGCCTAGTTTAACCTTCTACATGCTCCAAGCCTCTTGAGAACATATTCCCTCAGCATCCCATCGGGATATCCCATGGCCCAAGGATTCTTAATCTTCAAGCTTCTCTCTCTCTCTTTCATAAAATTTAGAGTTTTCTTGGTTACTTTCCTTGCATGCAAGTAGAAATAGTTTATAAATATAAATTTCAAATAGATCTTTACTTTTGCATGTATGCATGTAGAGATCTAGATTTCACTTTTAATTTTGATATCATTTAAGCTAGATCTAGCATAAAGAATTTATCTTTTAAGCAAGTTTTATAGCTAAATATCAAATCTAAAGGGTAGATTCATTTTAAGAGATTTCCATCTTATATTTTGGCAATCTTAGTGCCTACTTTTTTTTTTCTGTCCCAAACAACAAACAAAATCCACTAAGAAGGTTGGCTTCTTGCTTGGTTTTTTAGTCAATTTTGCTAACTTTCTTTCTAACTTTAACTTGGTAAAATTGTGCATAAGACTAACACTTTTTGCACACTGTTCCAAAAGAATTTTGGACATCTTTCCATCAAGTTTGTTTGCTTCTTTTTCATATTCGATGAACAAAAAGGATGAAATGTTGCCCAAATTTCGTGGATCCAGAGCATCCAAGACCCCCCAAAGCACTCAATCTTCCTTCTAATCATTCTATTCCTCTAATTTGTAATTTTGCTTGGTCCTTGATCTATAATAGGACAAAAAGCCTTCCCTTTCCAATATTGTAACTTGAAGGAGTTAGTGGGATAACCCACTAGCCCTCTCACCCCCCTACCCCGAGGGGATTGTCTCATTTTTGCATTTCATTTTGCATTTGTCCAATGTTGCTAACTTGAACACGATAACATAAACCTAAAATGAACCAAGACACACATCAAATTATTTACTTTTTGTTTTAGATTAGTTAGCTTAGTTTCATTTTCAGTTATTTCAATTATTTCATTTTTGCAAAGTAACATACCTTTCCCATAAAGGCCCTATTATGCTCTCGGCCTTGCAAGCATTATTTGATCTTGGCATGATTCAAAAAGGGATTTTATTGGTGCAGAGTAGTCTAATGATTGAAAACCTTTTTCCATTATTGCTCAATGTCACCCCCCATTTCTAGGGGTAACTAAGGAGATGATGTCTTGAGGCCCACAGGTTGAAGACATGGAGTGTTGAGAGATAGATGAGTAGACAATGCCCCTCATCTTACCACACATCACCATTGATAGGCACTAACAATGTCCACCACACCAGATTGTCCCACAAAAGACAACAAGTCTTGCTTCATGAGGTGACAAGTCCGATCTCGTGGTAAGTGCCATTTTAATAATTGAAGCATTTTAACATGTCACAAAGGGTCTATTGTCATCCTAATACACACTTGCAAACGTGGAAAAGTCTCAATCCACTTAGTGTGTCCTTGGAGGCACAATGCCTAAGTTCAAGCCTACTGTCACCTCGACTTGAACCTCTTTCATCTAGGCTTACTCCTAGGGAATCTAAGGGGGTAGACCCTAGTTACTATGTGAGTTATTAGGTGAAATCTAGGAGTTAATTTTAGTTTGTTAAAGGTAGGGGGAAACTATCCTATATGAGAGGCAGTGATGCAAGTGAAAACCTTTAATGAGAAGCAACCCTTTCCCTAAGTTAACTATGACTAGTGCCTAAGGTTGGGCAATGGGGTTAATTAAATTACACAAATATCTAAATACAAATCTAAGAATAGCTTTAGAAATTAAATGAGATACAAAGAATTATAACAATTATCAACAAATAAAGAATATCTAGATGCTACAACAATATACAAGATACAATTATCTACAAAAGAAATGAAACAAACACTAGTTAGATCTATGATACTTGTAGAGCAATAATTGAACTAGATTCTAACTGATTTTGTAGGAATAGAAAGAGATAGATCAAGAATTCATCTACAACAAACACACAACTTAAAACCCAAGCTTGAAGTGTCCCAAAGAGAGGTGCGCAACTTCAAGGGGGTAGCTCAAAGATAAGTGCACAACTCAAGAGGAACCCAAAGATGGAAGTAAAACCACCAATGGGCACAAATGTGCAACTCAAAAGAAGATATAACTTGAAACAAAGCCTCCAAGGGCACTAGTGCGCAACTTCTAAGATGAATTATTCAACAACAAAAATGCTCAATTAAACTGCTTGAAAGATAATTCTTGAAGTAAAATTTTGCATAAAGTAAAAGAGCATAAGCAACTTAGAATGGATTATGAGTTTAATCCTTAGGTTGTTGTGAGTAGATTTTAGAGTTGAAATTAATTAGGTGAAGTTGCAATCCTAGACTAGGTGACTTCCCCAACAGTCTTGCCACTTTGGCCAAAAGTATTGTCAAGTTCTCATTAAGAAAGGAAAACAAGGCCTTACCCTAGCTTCATAGGTCAACCCTGAAAACTTGTGCGCTCAACAAGGGGGACACCTAGTGCCATGAGATCATCCCTGATTTAGCACCCCAAGTAGCCTCCACAAGCCACCTTTTTGGTGGTGAAAGTTGCATCAATAGAGGGTGATCTAATTAAGCTAAGTAAATTGATTCCCATAGAGGCTAAAGTAGATTGATTTAACAATTAAAAGTTACTTGAGTTGAAATCTTGAAAGAAAGAAATAACAAGTGCTTAAGGAATGTACAAGAAATAGAGTACGCCTCCAAGGGCTTAAAAAATATTGCAAATGAAAGGGAGTGCTTCTAAATCATTGAGATATACACATGAACTTGAGAGATAAACTAGAAGCATAAACCATAAACCATCTAACTAGCCTTACGATACTGCATGGGTGGGTAAGTCAATCCCCTTTGCAGGGTGTAGGAAAACAAATAAGAAAATGAAATAACTTGAAATGAAGCTACTCTAGTTGCAACCTCAACAAAGGCACAATATGGAGGACAATCCTACCGATTTTGTGCCCAAGTGGGTGAAAAGAAAAGCATAAAATAAATAAATTGACTTGGAAAATAAACAAGTAAATCCTAACCACACAACCTTGCCTTAAGGACAAGTGGGGAAAACTTGAAATGAAAATACAATGCTGAAATCAACTAACTACTAGCCTTACGATTTTGCATGGGTGGCTAGGTCAATCCACTATGCAAGGTGTAGGCACAAGAAAGATAAAAATGAAGAAATTTTATTTAGAGAAGTGCAAGCCTAAGAGGCTCTCTTTGGGCTTGCTTACAATGAAAGAATAAGAAGGAAGAGTTGGGAAGGTAGTACCCCAACTTAGGAGGTTTCTCTTTGACGTTTTAGGGCCCCAAATGGGATGTAGCTCCTCATTTTTGGTTCAGATATGCAAAAACCAGAAAGCAAAGCTTGCTGGAAAAGATGCAAAAAAGATCTAAATCTTTGGAAAATTTCTATTAGAACAAACCAAAAGAACTCACCAAATCTTTGGAAAATTTCTATTAGAACTCACCCAAAAGAACTGACCATCTCAAGGAGGGCACAATTTTAGGGTTTTAGTCATATAGGGTTTGTGAGGGGCGAGTGAGGGGGAAGGGGAATACCTTTTTTACATACTCCAACAATAAATTATAGTAAGGGGGGCTTACTTAGGGAGAAAGGGGTTTTCTTCTATTAATTTTTCACTTTTCATGACTTTCTCACCAAGGGGGCAAAACTTCCCTAGGGGGATTGGTGGAATGAGGTGATGGCTAAGTGAGGGGCTGAAAGTAAGTTAGGAAATGTGTTTCACTAACTTAGGAAAGGGGTTAGGAATATTATCCCACTCCTTATCTAACCTTTTTTCTCATTTTTACAAAAAATTGACATTTTGACTTTGTCAGTTAAGTAATTAAATTGCTGACTTAAGACTAACTTGGACTCCTCATGGACAATGACCTAGAAAAACTTGTCCAATTGAGATGAAATTTGGTCCAAGGGTGTAGGGGGTCTCATTACATTTCTTTTGATTACTCACACCCCTATCAAAAATTCCAAGGACCTAGTTTTTACATTTTTACATAAAAAATAGTTAAAATTACCATTAATTGGGTAATTTTTAAAAAATTAAAAAAAATTACTTAGACTCAATGAAATTACACAAGAATCTAGGAGATGTCTAGCATGGTCATTTAAAATATTCCTAGACCCTAGTCACCCATTGGGCTCGATCATTAGAACGTCTTTCACCACTTTGGAGGATTATTGTGGGAGTGAAAAACTCAAGGGTAATTAAAAAGGCTGGTTAGGCCAGATTAGCTACCTGAGGAAAAAAAAGACTCTATTAAAGGACTTCCCTAATGATAAATTCCTAGGAAACTAACCTACAATATGAACCATGCAAACCCATTACATTATTATCCCACGCAGGGGAGCATAAATTCCAATTACAAAAAGAAGCGTTGAGGCCAAAAATGCCTTGTAGAACCAGTAAGTCTTCAACTTTGTTTCACCATTAGGTAAATAGATTCATGGCACATGGAGTTGACCCCCTAGTTGAAATAGGTGGTCAACATGGTCCTTTCTTGATTTTGAAAACATTTTCTTGGAAATTATTCCTTTCCCTCATTTCACCTTGGTGGTTGACATGTTGTCCTAGTAAGTGGGTCACCCTCGTGAAAAGGGTTGCCACTAGAAGGTCTCCTTGAAGGGACATCATACCATTCTCACACATACATATCATTTTCCACACTTTTTCCCTTTCGTTTCCTCACCTTTTCGGTTTTAGGGAATATTGACCCAAGAAGGGATTGTACCTCATTTCATGGGAAGAAGGGGCTAAAGGCATAGAGGCTTGTAGTTGGAAAAAGATAAAAGCCATATATTATCCTCTAGATGCTCGCCCTAAGGTCCTGAGAGCAATGAAATGCTTCTCCACAAAATTCAAGGACTTGTAAAATAAAACACATAATTAATAAAATGTCCCGCTTATTGTGGGAATGAATTTGCAGTGTCTTTTACTTTCCTTGCACATGGCACTCAATGTGTTCCTATATTAAAGTGGCATTGCAATACTCTTTACTTTCCATTGCACATAGTACTCAATGTTCGGACCATAATCAATTAATGGAAAATAAAGGGCTTGGAAAAAGGTTGCATTGCAAACGAGGATGCATCACACCGTATATAAAGGCACCCATAAATGAGACAATATGAGCCCTTGTATGTCAAGAAACACCATGCTCAAAAGTCACACTACCACCCACCTCATACTCTTTTACAAGACTTAAATAGGGTCCTCTTGGGAAACACTCCTTGACTTGGGGATTGATCTACCCAATAGGGCACCATGACAACCTTCCCATACTTAAATTTGGCAAGTTGTATAAGGTCTTTGAGAATTTGTTTATTTTGAAAAGAGGGGACTTGATGCACATGTTTGGGTGTTTTTTTATTATTAAATATGTATTATTTGGCATAATATATGTGACTTGTGGACCCTTGGAGGGAATACTTGTTTGTCTTTGCAGGACATTGCTAGGCGATATATTTTCCAGGGAGGAACTAGGTCACTTGGACCTTCATAGGGGTTGGAATCCCATAGTGTTAGCGTCAGAAGTCACTCCTGGATTGCAGTAGGAGTAAGCCTGATGCCCATCAGTTTATGTCACTATTTGTTGATAAAGGGTGATGAATGGAAGTAAACTCAGAACAATATTTTTCTAGCTTAGAAACTAGGCCAGGCATGCACAAGCAGATGAGGTCTTGGTTCAACTTCAGACAGTAAGTTGTAATAAGGGTGAGTAGGAGGAATACTTCTATGAGGAAATGCAAAGGCCTACTGTAGGCATCGAGCTTCTAACAGCCCGTAGAAGAAAACTTTGAACACAAGAACCTCTTATATTCAAAAGCAGAAGCACTAAAAGAACATAACAACGTTATAATAAATACTTTATCATAACACAGTCACGACGATTCATGTGAATCAATCAATCGTGAACCCTTTTAGTATGAGATCGAAACCAGATGAAAAAGAGAGTTGCCTTACATTGAACAAGAAAATTTCATATGAAGATACATAGCCAGGAAAAACAGTGCTTCATTAAAACATTACAGTCAGGAGCTCTGCTCTACCATCCATCCTGACACAAATACAAAAACTGAGTATATATACTTAGAGAAATTCTCCACCTTGGCAGCAAGAAGGTAGTTGAGACATTAAAGTCAAAATTAGCATGTGAGGCTCCCATGGTTAGACGAGGAAATCAGATCGGCATGGCTTCTTTAGGAAAACCTGCACATAGGATGATCTTGGGAAGACTTCCTGCCAGAACCTCCATGTCTTACATTTAAGGAGTGAGACGAGGTTTCAACCACCTCCTCCTACCTTTAATTACCTCTAGTAGGGATCAAGATCGAGGCTAATTTGAATTGGCACATGGAGAATGTGGCGACGCCTCCTGCAGCTAAACCCGATGCTTTGGCCCTTTGTGTAGCTCTTTCTGTCACCCCAAGTGACCACAGGTCGTGACCCTGCACCTATCTTCAAAGGCGCTTTTTGAATTTTGTGTTTCGGTGATTCTGGATGCAGTGGAGGAGCGACGCCCTGTCTTTCAAAGTCCTGGTAGAAGAAATTCCGAAACAGCTAATCATTTCGTGTTTCGGAGTTTCCCAATGCAATGGATGAGAGACCCCGTGTATTTTGAAGTCCCGATAGATGAAATTCCAAAATGGCTAATCATTTCGCGTTTCAGAGTTTCCTAATGATGTGGAAGAGTGACCCCCTTTCTTTTGAAGTCCCAATAGCCAAAATTCCGAAATGACTAATCATTTCATGTTTCAGAGTTTCCAGATGCAGTGGAAGAGTGATCCCCTGTCTTTTAAAGTCCCAGTAGCTGAAATGCCGAAACGGCTAATCATTTCGTGTTTTGGAGTTTCCCAATGCAATGGATGAGAGACCCCGTGTATTTTGAAGTCTCGGTAGCCGAAATTCCGAAACGACTAATCATTTTTCATTTCAGAGTTTCCCAATGCAATGGATGAGAGACCCCGTGTCTTTTGAAGTCCCGGTAACCGAAATTGAGACTGAGCCTGATCAGGCACCATGTGTCCCGACTGGATCAAACGACCACAATCATTTCATGACTTTATCCATAAGAGATGATCCCATGCGCTAAACCTCATGCAACTCTGTGACTCAAGCTTACCCGATGACCGTCGATCTGCTCCATATATGGCTCCTTGTCATTGAAAACAAAATGCCTGCTCGCTTGATTTTAATCCCGAAATGGACTTCTTCTGTGTGTTGCGCTTGGTGGTCATGACTGTGGCCTTTGAATAAAATGCATTTGATGGGTTTTTAAACCCCATTTCTACGCATTTACACCAAGGGCCTGAAATCAGAGAGAAACACCCCCTTGCAAGAATTGGCGCTAACATTAGGCTCCATGGGGGATAGTGTCATCCCTACGATGCTCTAAGAACTCCTTTTGCAGTTCCAGTTGCCTTTTGTTGGGCTATGGAGTCATTTATTAAGATGAAAATAAACAGAAAAACAATATTTACAAAAATAGAGGAGCCGTCTAAGGCTCAAACAAAACATTTCTTCAGGAAATGCCCATTTACTGGGTTGTTAAAAACTTCTTCACCCTCCAAATCCTGCAACCTGTACATGTTATTTAAGAATACTTCAGAGATTTTGAAGGGCCCGATCCAGAGGGCATCAAACTTGCTTTGTTTTCCCCTATCCTGCCTAGGTGCATCCCACTTAAGCACCAAATCTCCTAGCTCGAATTCCTCCTTCCTGACCTTCCTGTCAAAGGCCTGCTTGATCTTCTGCTAATGACTATGAGCTATGTCCATTACCTGCTCCCTGATTTGTTGCACTTCCACCACTTGATGAATTCTTCTAACCATATGGTAGTATGGCTCTCCTTCATGATCTTGAAAGAATTTTTCTACAGGTAAAGCGAGCTGAGTGGGAAACACAACCTCCGTCCCATAAACAAGTTGAAAAGGTGAGGTGCCGAGGGACTTCTTTGTTGTCACTCGATCGACCCATAGAGTGAATTTGAGCTTTGAATCCCAGGACCTCTTATTGTCTTCCAATAATCTTTTAATGAGTTTGATTAGACTTTTATTGGAATATTTTTCCAGTCCATTTCCTTGAGGATAATAGGGAGTGGAGTGAATTAGTGAAATCTCGAACTACTCACAGAACTTAACCAGAGGCTCAGACTTGAAAGAAGCAGCATTATCAGTGACAATTCTGCTGGGACAGCCAAATCTGGCTATGATATCTTCCAGGAAGCTGATAATTACCTTGTGTGAAGCACTCCTGGTGGGGGCGACTTCTATCCACTTGGTGAAATAGTCTATTGCAGTCAAGATCCATCTGTGCTGGCCACTTGAAGGAGGATGAATTTCTCCAATGAAGTCCAACCCCCACTGTTGAAAGGGTGTTGAAGCTACTACATGCTTTAGTGGCAGAGATTTGAGTTGCTTCTTTCCTGAGAACCTTTGGCATTTGATGCAAGCTTTGAATTCTCTGCAGATATCAATGAATAAGGTGGGCCAGTAGTACCCATCCCTGATAATTTTGTGGGCTATGGTCTTCCAGAAATGATGCCCTCCACAAAGGCCACTATGGAAATCAAACATAACTTTCTGGGCTTCCTGTGGGTTCAGACACCTCAGAAACACCCCTAGAGGGTCTCTCCAGTACAAAACTTGGTCAATCAGGCAATATCTGATCGCCTTGAGCTTTAAAGATCTTGCCTTGCTTTTTCCCATTCCATCAGGAGGCTTCAACTCTTGCAGAAAGTACAAAATGTCTCTGTACTAGGTGCATTCTGCTAGTGATAAGCCACCCTGAGAGCTTTTACTGGACGACTCAACTTGTTGATTTCCTAAGAAAACATTAATTAAGATAATCCCCAAGGCCTTGCAATTGGATTCAGCCAGCAGCTTGGCTAAACCCCGCCCTTTAACCAACTTGGTGGGCTTTATCTCCAGGTCTAACTCACGGATCTTTGCAATCCATTTACCTCTTCCCCCATCTATGTTAGGCTATATAAGAATGTCTTTCACAGAGGCTGAAGGAATGTATGCAGTCACTATTGAGTGCAATACATAGAATTTGAAATCTTTGAGAGCTTTCACAAAGGAATAGGCCTGCTTCTCCATGATCTCATACCTAATTTTTGCATCTCTTAATGCCTTATTGAAGAAGGAAATGGGTTGCTCTTTCCCTTCCTCATTTTTCTGCAATAAGACCGCTGCTACTGTATCAAAAGAAGAAAAAGAAAAAACTAGGAAATCCTTGGAATAATCAGGACTGATCGGCACAGGTGCCTCAGTCAATTCCTTTTTTATTTGGACAAAAGATTCCCTGGGTTCAATAGTCCATTTTACTTCATTTCCCTTTCTGAGCATGGCTATGATGTGTTTCACCAACTCAACAAAATTTGAGACAAACCTCCTCATAAAGATAATCTTCCCTACAAAAGACTAAACTTCCTTTCTAGACCTGGGAAGTGACAGGGTCTGAATTGCCTCTACCCTACTAGGATCAATTCTCACTCCCTCCACTGATACTATATGGTTTAACAACTTCCCCTCCTTCATAGAAAACAAAGATTTCTTGGGATTTAAGGAAAGGCCAAACCTACGACATTTCAAGAAAACTTTCCTCAAGTGATAGCGGTGCTCTTTATCAGACCTGGAGAAGACTATGATGTCATCCAGATAGATCACCACAAACTGATCTTTCTCCTTGATGAAGGCTATGTCCATGGCTCACTAAAATGTTGCTCCTGCATTCATTAATCCAAAATCCATTTTGGCATACATGAATGTGCCCCAAGGAGTGGTGAAGGTTGTTTTTTCTCTGTCCTCAAGCATGACTAATATCTGATTATAGCCAGAAAAACCATCAATCATGGATATCCTAGATGCACCAATTACCCTCTGCAAGATGTGTTCCATGTTGGGCAAGGGATAGTTGTCTTTCTTTGAGCTCCTGTTCAGGTTCCTGAAATTAACACATAGCCTGATTTCTCCACTTTTCTTCCTCACCAGGACCAAATTGGCTACCCACTCAGAATATCTCAAGGGGACAATGATTTGGGCATCTAACAACTTCTTCACTTCTCTCTCCATGATAGACAACAACATGGGATTTATTTGTCTTAGCTTCTACCTAAATGGATTAGCCTCTTCCTTCAGTGGGATCTTGTGCTCAATGACAGATGTGTCATATGTCTTGAGGTCTTCATAGGTCCATGCAAACACATCAACAAATTCTCTTAATAACTTGGTATATTCAGCCCTCTGTTCTTTGGTCAATCTGCTTGACAACTTGACAAACTTAGGCTTCTCCTGTGTGTTGATGTTGCACTCCGTTGTATCGACATATCCATTTGAAAACCTACCCTTTACTGCCACATCATTTCCATCTAACAATCTTTCTAAAGGGACTAGTCCCTTCAGAATGTGATTGCTAGGCAAATGAATAATATGGTGATTAGAAATTTTATTTAAAAATATCTCAGGGTGAGGGTGACTTTTGAGATCAGGATCCTGATCAATGTGCAATGCAAAAAATTCATCGACAGACTGAAGAAATTTTTTGATTTCAAGATCGTCTTCAAATACCTTCCAAGGATCCTGAACAGACTAGTTGAGACAACTAAGGAATCAGCCAAAGTATTTTCCTCTCTTGGAATAAAAGAAATGTTGAAAGCTGAGAAGAAATTATCAATCAGGTCCCACACCTCATTTTTGTAACTCCTGAGCCGATGATTCTTAGCCCGATAAGAATTTCTAACTTGCTGGATTATCAACTCAGCATCTCCGAACACTACTACCTCCTCAATTCCCATTTCTTTTGCATCCCTTAAACCTAGAACAAGAGCTTCATATTCTGCCACATTATTGGTAGCTTCAAATTCTAGCTTGTATGATAGGGATATGGTTTCCTAACAAGGCGACACAAAAACCACTCCAGCGCCAGCGCCTTTGATAGAAGAAGCTCCGTCAAAGAACATCTTCCAAACAGAGGTGGTTGGAGGAGGTATCTCGTGATTAAATATGGGTTGCTTTCTAATTTGAAAAGGGGCTTTAGGAGTATCAGTGAGTTGGAATAAACTAGACCCCAAATCAGTGCAAGTGCAAAGATAGGATGATTGGTGGGGTATGCTTCATCACTAACAATGTAGGCTAGATGAGATTCTCTGTACAACCTCCTGTGTTCCCCTCCAAAGACTAGAATGGTGGCATATGTGAGATCCATCTGTAATGTTCCTCAAAGTTTTTTAATCCAAGATCTTGACAACAACATGCCGAACTTGGGGGGAACATCAGCTACTACAATGTCCATGACCACACTCTTCATTGACAGCTGAAATAAAGAGACCACCAAGTCTTTGATGACTCTGAGGCATTGCACCCTCCTTGAATCAAAAGAGTACAAATCATGATAAGCCTTTGTCACTTCCAGTCCCAATTATTCCATGACTATTTTGGGCATAAGGTTGTGGGAAGATCCTGAATCCATGAGGCAATTATGCAACACCTTATCATGTATGTTCAGGGATGTGTAGAAGGGAGGGGATGAATCATCTCTGTCTTCTACCATGGGACCTAAGACGACTGTTGGATTTTCATCTTGAAGATTTATTGAGTTTGTGGAAGGCTAGGGGGACTCATATTGTAGCAGTTTGGAGAGGGACCTTTTGAAATCTTCATTTTTAACTAGTTCTGAGAGGGGTACGAGAATTCTAATATTTTGAATTTTGTGCTCAAAACTAAAGGAGGAAAGAGTCTTAGGAGCTTCCCTTACCTTAGAGACAGGTTATTTGGCTGTTGGCAAAGTATTCAGAGTTTTATTTTCTTTAGTAGTGATTGTTGCAGGTTTAGCAGGTCTTTCTGCTATGAGGGGTTGATCATGGCTATCAAAATTCCCTTCTTTCTTCTTTGACCGGAGATGATATATGTTAGGAGTGTTGTTGGACTTTTCCCCTTTAACCAACTCATTGATTTGAATTTTCATAAGGGATTCTTCATATGCAGATTGAGTCAAATGGGGAAAAGGGGGAGTGTCTTCAATACAGTGAATTTCAGGGTCGAGCTCATCTATCTCCTCTCTTTCGTCATGAGCAACTAGGCTATTTTGGAGAGGGGTTTGAATCCTCTGATCATATATGTATTTTCTCCTTTGTTCCCTTGGAAAAGCCTGTGGCACATTGTTGCTAGGCCTCCTGAAGCCTCTGTTATCAGTATTTTGGGGATTTCTGTACATGGGCTTCCCTTCTAACTCCCACCTTTCCATTTTAGCCGAAAGCGATTTTAGCACTTTAGTTACCTCATCCTTTTGAAGGGGAAGGGGAGAGGAATTGGATGAGGAGGCTTTAGGTCTCTTCCTAGATATGTCTCTATCAACCTTATTCCTGAGTCGGTCAATATCCAATATGTTAGATTCTACTTCCATGACTGCATCCTGCATGTGAGCCAGAGTAGTTGCTCTCCTTTCCCTCAATAGGAGGCAGAAATCGGGATCAAAAGCACTAGCATAAGTGATTTTAGCAGAGGCTTCTGAGGGCTTTATCTCAGCGGGGATCTTATTGTACATTTTATTGAATCTCTTGGAGAAGTCAGAGACAGACTCTCCTTCCTTTCTCTTCAAAGACCTAAACTCTGTCATGTAATACATGAAGTCTTTTTTGTCTCCCCACTGTCTCGAAAAGGCATTATCCAAAGCCTCAATCCCATCGATAGATCCAAGAGGCAGGGCCCTAAACCAATTTCTAGCCTCGCCTTCAAGGCTATGGATGAAAATCCTCATCCATACGTCTGTATGCATGATAACATGATCATCTGTAAAACTGTAAAAGGCTTCAAGTTTTTCTTCTGCAACTATGTACCCTTCGCCTGTAAACTTGGGTAGCTGCTTAAGGTAGCCATCTGCTGGAAGGGCATTGAGAGGCTGAGGTAACAAAAGGGGAGCATACCTAGCAGCTATTATAGCCTTCATTCTGGTCATGGGGGGATTTTCTCCTGCCATAGGAATATTAGGTGGAGGAGAACTCAAAGGAGAAGAAGCTCGAACAAGGGATACTAGAAATGAGCTTCCAGGTGGAAGGGAGAACAATGGGGGATTCAGAGAGAAGGCTAAGGGGCTTGAGTCAGCAGATGCTTCTCTATGTGCAGTAGCAACAAAAATAATAAGAGGAGGGGTGGTAAAGCTAGGGGTGGGGAAATCTTCTGTGGTCCTGGGTCTATGCAAAGGTATAGTTGAAGGGGAGAGGGGAGTGACAAGGATTTGTCCCTCCAATCCCAGACCAGGAGGGGAAAAATCAACAGGAACACTTCCGAAATTCAGGAAACGGGAAACTTCAGAAAAAGGTCTATTAGGAAGCTGAGAAGAAGAAAATGGAGTTTCTACAGAAGGAGATGGAAAATTACCTGGTTCAGCGATGGAAGTTTCTCCTTCAGAGGCCTTTCCTTTTCTGATAATCACCTCTGGATCAGCTTCAGGTGTAGCTAGAGGCAGTTGTGGATGGGACCATGTGTGTCTACCTCTCAAAGCCACAACTAAAACAATAGGTTCACCACAGTGGAGTCGTCACAATGGAGTCGCCAGGTGCATAGTATCAATCTCGCAGGGCTCTGATGCCTGATGCACCTTCATAATCAGAGGCTCGATGTCGTTCGATCCCAGGGAAAATTTTCAACTTTGTCCCCAGAAATGGCGCCATAAATGTTAGCGTTAGAAGTCACTCCTAGATTGCAGCAAGAGTAAGCCTGATGCCCATCATTTTATGTCACTATTTGTTGATAAAGGGTGATGAATGGAAGTAAATTCAGAACAATATCGTTCTAGCTCAGAAACTAGGCCAACCATGCACAAGCAGATGAGGTCTTGGTTCAACTTCAGATAGTAAGTTGTAATAAGGGTGAGTAGGAGGAAGAATTCTATGAGGAAATGCAAAGACCTGTTGTAGGCATCGAGCTTCTAATAGCCTGCAGAAGAAAAATTTGAACACAAGAACCTCTTATATTCAAAAGCAGAAACACTAAAAGAACATAACAACGTTATAATAAATCCTTTATCATAACACAATCACGACGATTCATGTGAATCAATCAATCGTGAACCCTTTTAGTATGAGATTGAAACCAGATGAAAAAGAGAGCTTCCTTAATTTGAACAAGAAAATTTCATATGCAGATACATAGCCATGAAAACCATTGCTTCATTAAAACATTACATTCGAGAGCTCTTCTCTACCATCCATCCTGACACAAATACAAAAACTGAGTATATATACTTAGAGAAATTCGCCACCTTGGTAGCAGGAAGGTAGCTGAGATATTAAAGTCCAAGTTAGCGTGTGCATGCTCCTCTGGTCAGACGAGGACATCAGATCGGCATGGATTCTTTAAGAAAACCTGAACACAGGATGATCTTGGGCAGACTACCTGCCAGAACCTCCATGTCTTACATTTAAGGAGTGAGGCAAGGTTTCAACCACCTCCTCCTACCTTTATTTACCTCTAGCAGGGATCAGGATCGAGGCCGAGTTGAATTGGCACCTGGAGAACGCGACGACGCCTCATAAAGCTAAACCCAATGCTTTGGCCCTTTGCGCAACTCTTTTTGTCACCCCAAGTGACCACGGGCCATGAACCTGCAACTATATTCAAAGGAGATTTTTGCATTTCACATTTCAGCGATTCCAGATGTAGTGGAGGAGCGACCCCCTATCTTTCAAAGTCCTGGTAGACGAAATGCTGAAACGACTAATCGTTTCATGTTTCAGAGTTTCCCAATGCAATGGATGAGAGACCCCGTGTCTTTTGAAGTCCCGGTAGCCGAAATGCCGAAACGGCTAATCATTTCGCGTTTTGTAGTTTCCTGATGTAGTGGAAGAGTGACCCCCTGTCTTTTGAAGTCTCGGTAGCCAAAATGCCGAAACGACTAATCATTTCGCGTTTCGGAGTTTCCCAATGCAATGGATGAGATACCTAGCCGAAATCATGACCGAGCCTGATCAGGCGCCATGTGTCCCGACTGGATCGGATGACCAGGATCATTTCGTGACTTTGGCCATAAGAGATGAGCCCATGCACTAAACCTCATGCAACTCCGTGACTCAAGCTTACCCGATGACCATCGATCTGCTCCATCTATGGATCCTTGCCGTTGAAAACAAAATGCCCACTCGCTTGATTTTTAGCCCGAAATGGACTTCTTCTGTGTGTTGCGCTTAGTGCTCATGACTGCGACCTTTGAATAAAACACATTTGATGGGTTTTTAAACTCCATTTCTACACATTTACACCAAGGGCCTAAAATCGGAGAGAAACACCCCCTTGCAAGAATTGGTGTTAACACATAGGATGGATGATGCATCCCCACTCATTGCACACTAGAGAAGATGAATGTTGCCTTGGGAGGATTTTGGATAGCATGAGACGATCATATTATGGCCCTTGCACTTGAATGTTGACCTTGGGAGGCCTAGGACGTCATACACTAGCCCTTGACATCACCTTTCTTGATGGGGTTTGATGATCATGGTGGTGATGTGATGTCATTTGATGGAGGGAGATGCATTTCCAATCACTCTAGCACATTAAAAGGTGACACATGGCCTTTGGAGTCCCAACAACTTTCACCTAGAGGCTCAACATCTCTCTTGGAGGCTTAACGTCACCCTTTAGGGAATGATGTCATCCCTTAGGGGATTTTAATTTAATTTTATTTCCTTTTTGCAAATTGTAAAGACAAATTAGAGGGTAAAACCTCTTTCTATTTTGTTGTGTTGACAAATTAAAGTGGACAAATTAGGGTTAGATGACCTTGTATAAATAAAGGTCATTTCACTCTCATTTTGGATCATGGTTTTGAGAATTACATACTCTGTTCGCTGAAATTTTCACCCTACTTGGGAAAATCGCTCTATCTTTCTTTGGTGCAATTGTGGATTTTTTTTTACTTGTTTGTTGGAGGAAAAGGCCAGGCGCTATCTTGGATGCCTTTTTTTTGGTAATTTGGTGGAATATTCTTGATAAAGAATGATTTTTAATGCTATCTCTTCGAATTGGTAAGGAATTTCTGCATAAATGTGTTGTTTCTTCTTGTTTCAAGGTTAATTTGTCTAAATACTTGGAGGAGTATAAAGACTTACACCCTCCATCAAGATCTATCTTAGTTGTCATTGAAAAAATCTATTTTGCAAAGGTTGCTATAAGGATTAAAATGGCTTACACCCTTGTAGATTTACCTTGCTAATGTTTGTTTTCTATAGGGAGTAAAAATACTTACACCCCTAGAGAAGTAATAAACCCTATATCATATACAAGAGACTCAATTTACCCAATTTATAAAGCATTAGTCTAATTGCATTGGAGATTGAATATTCATGCATTGGTATACATGATTTCTTGAGATATTGCAATTGTTCAAGTTGGATTTAATTCTTCATGTTTCAAGCTATATTGTGCCTCAAGGGCATCTAGTTTAGCCAAGTGATCTCATTTCTGTTATAAATTTAATGCTACAGCCAATAGGGCTGCAACAAACTCATCTTTATCTTACTTTTTGCTCACTTTTCTACCACTAAAATTCACTCGCAAGCTGCCATAATTAATCTACTGGTTAAATGTTATTGTTTGGATGGATTATCTACTGATTTTAGTGTCTAGAACTTGCTGCTGTAGAAGTATTTTTCTACAGACATAAATTCTGTTACAAATCTTGTTGATAACACTAACTAACAACCCTCTAATTGCTACGAAAGTCTTTTTTTAATCATTAGAAATTCATCTACTTATTGGTAGCTTTGTTTCCAACATCTTGCACTTGATTTTGAAGGTATATTTTGAATCTCTTGTAATCATTTATTTATGACATATATATTTACATACCACTACAATTTGGTACAACAGGGTTTCTTGTTGAATCCTCTTTGGTTTTGAGGCATCATTAACTATATATTGTCTTTTTCCGGGCAGGGATAACATTGTTTTGCAGGTACATCACCTTTGACAACCAATTACCTTCTCATGAGACTCATTATTAAGCCTCATTTCCACTCTTGAACTTGACCTATATGGGCATATTTCATCTCTTTTCACTTTCCATCTCAATCCCCCTAGGGTCACCTGGGATTCCCCCCTTGTGGTGATTTTATCGTCACTAAAGTGAGGGGAGTGTTTATCTAAGGTGACAGTGGGTAAATACTCCCATAGTTGTCACACCTTTGTGGTTTGGGTTAGGATTTTCCCAAGCTACAATTTGTGCGATAACACTGAATATGGGATCCATACCAACAAATTGCTTGTGAGTTTAGGGGGATACTCTGAGATTTGTTCTCTCCCCATTGGAAGTCCTTGCAGTTTTTCTTGTACACATTTGAGGGATAACAGTTTAAAGGAAACAAATGATAGATTAGATATTTTAGTTTCTCGCTTACAATCTCCAGCAATCATGAGCGGATTAGCACATTATCTATCCATCTCATTGAATTAATCTAAATCCAAGTGAAACCCCTTAACTAATAAAAATTACCAAGAGCAATTCATGACACTTTCATTGGATCAATACATACATTATTGGCACGGGTCTATAATATTTCCATTTGCTTATTATCAGTGGTTTCTTTTGAGCATTTCATTTCTTATTCTCATTTTCTTTTGAAGTACTTTATTTGCTGAATATCATTTTCATAAGAAATTCTTTTCATGTGTCATTATAAGCTGCTAGATTAGTATTTTCTCTTGTTTCATTTAACTCCTAGAATTTCTTGTACTTAGCTTTAACCGACCTTAGATTATTTTATTAGAGACTACCCCCCTTGGCTTTGCTAGGAGTTTTCCTAGATGGAGGAGTCGAGTTATCAGGTAACAAAAACTCAACTCGAGACTTGCACCTAAGGCCACACCCAGTGGATTGAAGATTTCTTCATGTGACCTAAGGTTTGGATTAGGCGACGACAAAGTCAATGCAGTGCTTTAATGGAGGCGAAGGGAAAAATAAGACTTGAAGGTTATCCTAGGATTATCTCTCTATAAACCTATGTTATCCTTCTAAGAGAGAGAAAACCTAAGAGTCTATCCCATTATAGACCCTATATGCTATCCTTTTTTTGAAAGAGCTTCTAGCACAAGATCAAGAGAACTAGGTTTTAAATCCTAGGGGGATAGCCACTCCTAACCCCTAGAATCAAACTCTAGCCAAGGAAAAACTTAAGGGGATATAGCCACTCCTAACCCTTAAGGAAAAAATTGAATGTTTTAACAAGTTAAGATGGATAAAGCAAGGGAAGGGGATGACCACTCTCAATCCTTCCTTAGGGTTTCTCTAGTAAATTAAGGTAGAATGCAATTAAAGGAAATTCACCTTAAAGAATACTTGGAATAGAACACTTAATACATTAAGTCGCTATGCATGATGAAACCCTAGCTTCACAGATCATCCATAAAAATAAGAAGAACATCCACCAACAAAATTCCTTATTCCTCCATGCAAAACACCATTCCAAAACCAAAATGCTCCAAGAAAATCTCAAAAACTTCATACCTCTCAAGGGACAAAATCCCTTGAGTTGTGATGAATAAAATGAGTGAAGTGCCTCTCTATTTAGAGGGGAAAGGATTAACTTCCTCTTACATTAAAATAACAATTTTTAGACTAAATTCTCCTAATATAGCCTATGGAGGGGAAAAAGGCCCTCTTCAATGATTAAATAATCTAAACAATACAAAACTTGGGGCTTCCCATGCCACCTATACAACAAACAAGGGGCATAAGACCTCAAATATGACCAACTTCCTTAAATGAGGGGAAAGGTGGGGATTTGGTGGAACATTCAACCTCCAAAGGCCCTTCAATGCTCCCCTTTCTACTAAAAAATCAGTAAGACAATATTCAAGTGTGGGCTTCAAAATCAAAACATCCCTACAATTTTATCTCATTGATCCTCCAATGTCAGCATACAAGCCTCCATGATCTTTCCAAATGTGCAAATGACACCCATATCTTTCCTCCATGCGGATATGTGGACCAACACTCATCCTTAAGAAGCCCTTTAGGGCTGCAAAACCCCTTTTTGTATTTATACACTTGTCGGCCCTTAAATTTAAATCCAAAAGGTGATTTAAAATGCCTAAGTATGAAGTTGGCTCAAGAAAATCCACATATATAGGTCGACCCTCATTCAAACATTATCATAGGTCGGCCCTCATGTTATACCTCAATGTTGCATAACTATATATATATACATATGTATCCCAAGGCTCACAATAGAGGTATGGTAGTGCTCCTTTGTTTCGAAATTCCGTGCAAATGTTATGTTCTCTAGTGGTCAAAAGTATTGGTTGTAACACCATTCTCAAGTTTGGGGTGTCTCAAGTCTCTTAACACTTTCATTTTGAAGGAACTTGTATCCCTCACACAGAAAATCACCTTTAGGCACTTCATCTAACATACTAGACATGCTTAAAGTATTTTCAGCACCATCATTACACATGCTACGGGAAACAAGAATCTCTTCATAACCTGTGTCCCTTTGTTACAGGGGAAAGACCTTAAGTAATGTTGGAAGTCTGCTACAAAATTGTAACTGCATGCTTCCATGTTTGATTTTAACATTGTCGGAAGAACACTTAGGTTAACTTGAACTCTGTTTGACATGCATCCACTCCATCATGAATAACCATTGTAAACGAATTTCAAACCCTATAGGATTAGACCTCAACAAAGGTCGATTGTCTTTGATGCTTATTTCTGTTGTTGTGTTACTTTAGGGTTGTGTTAGATCAATTTGGGTTGCAATCTTTAGAGGAGTTAGTAACACAGGACAACCCTTGAACTAAGCCACAACAAACCTATTCCGTTGCTATATGTTGTTGCATTTGACAACCTTTCATCATGTTTAATATATGCAACTATTCCTTACCAAAACAATACTCTATTCCTATCCTTTCTTTGTTCCTCCTTTTGAACATGATTTTTTACCATGTCAACATTGTCACTTACAAAATATTTTTTCTTTCTAGACGTGTATTCAAAATAATCTTAAGATTTGATCCAGATACTACAACCAAATCACATTCTTTAGAAATAGAGCTTTGAACTTGTCAAACGTCCATGCTGATGTTATTGTGAACTTTCCTACCCTCATGGCATCCTTTACCCTCGCTTTGTCTTCGCGATACTGCTTCTCCATGATTGTTTCTCAAAAACTATATAAACCTCCTAATTGACTGGAACACGACTCATGTGATATCCTTTTGTTCACATAACTGTCATCCCAAGGGTCATAATGGTGAAAGTAGTGAAGAAACCTGATGCAACCGAATGGGTAACATGGCTATCAAAATAAGATCCTAGATTTCTTATATCTAGTAAGCAAGTTATCACAAGGATCTAAAAGGGAGGGGTCTTCAAGAATCATACTACCTCCAAGTCAACTAGGGAATGTTCTTTGCTTGAAAGGGATTGAATGTTGCTTTGGTTCACAAAGAATAATAGGGCAATAATTCTTTCACTTCAAAACACATAAAATAAGGTTTAGACATACCTCTTCTAATGTAGCGATACCACTCCTCTATGGTGCCCAAGTCGACTTTGACAATCCAAACCTGCAATAAAAACTAACTAGTATGCTCCAAGAATATTTTCCACATTTCAAGAAGGTTGATCATCCATTCCATAAAGCTTTAGACAATAGGAAAGAAAAAGGTTTTATTCCAATAGCTTCCAACAATTTACAACGAGGAGTCTCTTATAGATGATAACTCAACAACCTTTACAATAAAATAGCATTCGATCTTTAACAAATCCTAGATCTATGCTCAAAAAAATGATATCCTCCAACAAACTAGAGAGGATATCGTCAACAACAATATAAAATGGTGGACTAATGCCACATGTACAATACAATATAATAGATTCCTCTACAAAGTGGATGCCCTCCTCAAAAGTGAGATTGACATAGTCAAAGTATAATAAGCTTCATCCTCTAGGGGTTTTGATCTCATCAAAATACAATAATGTGGGCTCAAGATGCTAAAAAAACCTCCACATGTGTGGATCCAAGGAAAACAAGAGGGTCATCCCCTCAAAACTCTCCAATAAATGTTCAATAAGCCCCACACATGTGATATGAGAGACTTGTTATTTGTTACCACACAATCTAGCACCTTAGTGCAACACCTTCACAGTGTGCCAATACTAGTGGAACATCGAAATATGTCACCATTGTCACCTAGGAAACAACTTCCCTCTCTTTAGTGAAGGAATAGATCCAACACAAGGGAGGCTTCCCTAGTAGCCTCAAGGAATCCCTAGGTAAGATACAATAAATTCTAAGGCTTCCCATGTAGCTATTGGATCTATCGTCGATGGAATAAAATAATCAAGGTAAGGACAAAGTGGTAAGTTTGTGCAATTTCCATATTTCAATGGTTGAGGATCTAGAGCAATTTAAAAGGCTTATCAAGTCAAAATTTAGCACAAGACAATCCCCAAACACTACAAAAGAAGAAAAATCTATTGGATGTTGTAAAACTTGAAATAAAGATGGTGAATTACAACACTAATACAAGTTATGACAACAACAATAAATTTATGCCATGAACAAATAGTAAAGCAATAAAAAATGGGGCTAAACTAGGGTTTTAGACAAACAACAAGATCTGAAAATACAAATGAATATGACAGCCAATAAAACCTAGACGTCCAGCCTTAATTAGGCTGAAATAAAAACCAGCAAAACAATTTTAGGGTTTTAAGATGATTTTCAAGTGAAGTGCATGCATAGATACCAAAATGTCTAGCCCTTTTATGGTTGAAAATGAATATATTGCTGTTATCTAACCCTTATTAACCCTATAATAATAAATACAAGTTTGAATTTGAGTTTTGTGATTTAGTATTGGGAGAAGACTAGTGCCTACTATATTTTTTTGGGCATATGGGGTCAATTAAGTGTTGGACAACTGAGAGGGGGGGGGGGTGAATAAATTTTAACCTTTCTTAAACAATTATACTTATTTTAAACTCTTTCCAGATCACTCAATGACAATCACAATAATGCAGGGCAGTAAGAAATAGACCATTTAGCATCATTCACACATATGAGATACACAGAGACATATATTTCTTGAGGAAACCCATAAAGGGAAAAAACCTCTTCTTCTTTATATGATAAGTAATGTGGACATTCTTTACATTACCATACATATGAGCACCAACTCATAATGAGGCTACAACCTCTGTTTTGCAAGCTACTACTTGCTAAGAGCACCAACTCTTTGGATTCTCTAGCACCAACTCCCTAGTTTCTCTAGCACCCACTAGAAGGAAGCATCAACTCCCTAAGTGTTCCAGCACCAACTAGATGGAAGCACCAACTTCCAGTCACACATGCACCAACCTGTATAATAGAGAACAACATTTATCCCTTACACCACCCTACCACCCTGGTTTCTCTGGCTGCAACCAGATGGAAGCTACAACTCCCTTTGTTTAAGCACCCACTTGAACCTCTGAAGACAACAGTCCTCCCTAGCACTTCCCTACCACACTGAAATATAAATATTTGCTATTATGACTTATTACAGTGATATAAAGTTCTTCAACGGCTTACCGGTCTCATCACTGTTCTGCTACACTGCACTAATTTTTCTGTATCAGTGTCTTCTGCACACTCCTTACGCTTCCTGTTATTTTTCCTTTTATGCTTTTTGTGCCATGTCCCTTCAATGCACCATTCCCCTTTTGTACATTTCTGCTGCTGCGCTCTGCCTCCTTCTTCACACCTAAATCACACTCAACAACAATACTCATTTCTTTTTTGTTCAACATTCTTATACTCTTTGTGCACCTTGTGCATGCAATCTGCTTCTTGATCTTGCATCCTCTCCCGCCCCAATCTCCACCACAGCGGGGTGTTTTTTACCACTTTACTCTTCCATAGGTATCCCATCTCCCGTGTGCCATGTTGTCTCTCTCTGTTCTACATCTCCTACTCATTGTGAGTGCTCTGCCTGATCATCATGGTAACTCTTCAGCTTCTTTGGCGGTTTCACCCATTCATCCATCATCACTGGGTGTTATCTCGAGATTCCTCATCTTCTCTGGTAGTTGAGACTCTTCATATTCTCTTTCATACATGAGCTCATCCTCTGGCAGAAACCATCATTTGTTTCTAGCAGTTACATTGTGAAGTGAAACAGTAGCCCTCTGATCTTATTCAAATTCATCTGCACCATTGAATTGACTTCATTGAATCTTTCGTTCATTTCTCCATTTCTCACTTCAACATTTTAGGATCCCCGTGGTGAATATTTCGTTACTCTCCATGTCCCAATCCTCGAAACTCTAAAATGGAGCTTGTCTGCACTAGCTCCTTCCTCCATCTTCCGTCGATGTGACCAATGGATGTGACCACAGGCTGAGCCAAAACGTGTTTCACATTTTGGCATTTCGGCAATTGGACAATCCTATTGTGAGGCTTCTCGACTCTCCAAGTCGCAATCTCCGAAACTCTAAAAAAGGAGCTTAGCTGGACTAGCTTCGATCATTTGGACATTTTGTATTTTGGCATTTCGCGATTTCGCATGTTGTGAATTCCTATTGCGAGGCATCTCGACTCTCCAAGTTGCGATCCCCAAAAATCCGAAAAAGGAGCTTAACTCTTCGAACTCTTCTCTACAATTCTTCGATGATGTGACCACTGGATGTGACCACGACCTTATTCAAAAACTGCATTTCGCAATTTCACGTTTCAGCACTTCGGGACGCCTAAGATGAAGAGTCTTAGGTCTTGATTCCTCCATCTCCCGATATCCGAAACTGTCCTCCTGCTTTCGGGATTTTGGAATTTTGTATTTTGCGATTCTAGGACTCCTGATGATGAAGAGTCTTGAGTCTTCCAACTCCCGGTATCTGAAACTGTCCTCCTTCTTCTGGGATTTTGACGTTTCACATTTCGTGATTCCGGGACTCCTGATGATGAGGAGTCTTGACTCTTCCAACTCCCGATATCTGAAACTCTGAAATGGAGTTATTTCTCGATCTGTGAAACTCTTCGTTTATGTGCCTATTTCGGGAATTCAACATTTCTCATTTGTCCATTTCGACATTTCGACACTCCTGTGGTGAAGTGTTTCGACACTTCAACTCCCGGTATCCAGGACTTCAAAATGGAGTTATTTGCCGGTCTGTAAAACTCTTGTTGATGTTCCTCTTTCGAGATTTCGAGATTCTGGATTTCGCAACTCTGGGACTCCTGTGTTGAAGAGTCTCAACTCTTGACTTCTCAATCTCCCGGTATCCAAAAATCCGAAATGGAGTCGGATCAACGTATTCCGGTGTTTCAAATTTCATTGTTTCGGCATTCTTGTCATGAGTTGCTTCCTTGACTCCTCCAATGCTCAGTATCCGAAATCACGAAATGGAGTTTACGCTTCTGATCTTTCCATGCAATTATCCCTGTGTTGCTGATCTTCCTTGCCTGCCTGTTTGCCATTAAATAAACAAGCACAATCTTTCACTCTTCATGCACCTCTGCACTATCTCTTCTGAGCTTACGTTGTCCCTGCTTTTCCATCGCTGCATACTTTGATCCCTCCATCAATGACAAGCACATCTACCTGAAAACATGCCAACAATCTCCCCCTTTGGCATTGATGGCAACCCTAAATGACTGCGCTAATCTGTTTGGACCTCCAACTGTAGCATCCAGTCCAGACCACTCCTTTTCTCCTCCTTTGACATCAATTTCAAAGAAAACATGCTCCCCCTGAGCTGTTGCAGTATTTTTAGGAGGTATCAGATATTCAATCAATACAAAGCTCCCCCTAATAGGATGGACTCTCTTAGGTGTGAGACGGGATGACACCCAACTTTTGTTAGAGATATTCAAATGGTATCTTGGATAGGGGTTTAGTAAATATGTCTGCAATTTTTTCTGTGGTTGGAATGTAATGGACTTGAACAACCTGATTGGTGACTTTCTCTCTCAGAAAATGGTATTTTATGGGAATATGCTTGGTCTTAGAGTGGAGTACAAGATTCTTATACACACTGATGGAACTAGTCTGCAAGTGTCTGAATCATCCATAATACTTGAGTGCAACAGGTAGTAGCAGCAATGTACTCTGCCTCTGTAGTCGATAAAGAAATGGAACTTTGATTTTTACTAAGCCATGCTACTAAAGAGTCACCCAGGAAGAATACTCCTCCACTAGTGCTTTTTCTCTCATCAACACAGTTTGCCCAATCTACATCTGAATAAGCAGTTAACTGAAAATTCTGATTTCTGGGATACCACAGACCATAAGTCATTGTTTATTTCAAATACCTGAATATCCTTTTGATAGCTAGCAAATGACTCTATTTAGGTGCAAACTAATATCTTCCTACCATTCCAACAACATGCATTATGTCTGGGCGAGAAGCTGTGATGTATAGCAGGCTGCCTATCATTGACCTATATGAACTTTGATCAACATCAGGTGAGTCATCATCCTTGCTTAATTTGCATCCAGTTACCATAGGTGTGCCCATAGGTTTAGAATCTTCCATTTGAAACCTTTTCAGCATGTCTCTTAGATATTTTTCTTGAGAAATGAACATCCCTTCAGACCTCTGAGTAATTTGCAGACCAAGAAAAAATGACAGTTCACCTATCATAGACATTTCAAACTCAGACTCCATGGAAGAAGAAAGCCATTTTACCAATGAATCCTTATTACATCCGAAGATGATGTCATTTACATAGACCAACACAATGAGAAAATCATCACCCTCTGTTTTGATATATAGATTGTTGTCAACTGTTCCTCTCTTGAACCCTTTGTCGTTGAGATACATATCCAATCTGTGATACCAAGCACGAGGAGCTTGTTTTAACCCATATAAATCTTTCTTCAGCTTGCATACTAAGTCAGGGTTATCAGATAGTTTTAAACCCTCTGGTTGTTCCATATAGACTTCTTCATTTAAATCTCCATTTAGAAAAGCTGACTTGACATCCATT
>SNQJ01S0004873.1:343748-377754 GCA_010110895.2 Picea sitchensis | reverse complement strand
AAACTCTTTCCAGATCACTCAATGAAAATCACAATAATCCAGGGAAGTAAGCAATAAACCATTCAACATCATTCACACATATGAGATACACAGAGACATATATTTCCCGAGGAAACCCATAAAGGGTAAAAACCTCTTCTTATTTATATGATAAGTAATCTGTACATTCTTTACATTATCATACATATGAGCACCAACTCATAATGAGTCTAAAACCTTTGTTTTGCAAGTTGCTACTTGCTGAGAGAACCAACTCTGTAGATTCTCTAGCACCAACTCCCTGGTTTCTCTAGCACCCACTAGAAGGAAGCACCAAATCCCTAAGTGTTCCAGCACCAACTGGATGGAAGCACCAACTTCCAGTCACACATGCACCAACCTGTATAACAGAGAACAACAGTTCTCCCTTGAACCACCTTGCCACCCTAGTTTCTCTGGCTGCAACTAGATGGAAGCTACAACTCCCTTTGTTCAAGCACCCACTTGAACCTTTGAGGACAACAGTCCTCCCTAGCACCTCCCTACCACCCTGAAATATAAATCTTTTCTATTATGACTTATTACATCGATATAAAGTTCTTTAATGGCTTATCGGTCTCATCACTGTTATGTTACACTGTGCTGCTCTGTCTGCATCAGTGTCTTCTGCACACTCCTTGCGCTTTCTGTTCTTTTGCCTTTTATGCTCTCTGCGCCATGTCCCTTCAATGCACCATTCCCCTTCTATACATTTTTGCTGCTGCGCTCTGCCTCCTTCTTTACACTTCAATCACACTCAACAACAACACCCATTTCTTCTTTGTTCAACATTCCTATACTCTCTGTGCACCTTGTGCATGCAATCATATTCTTTCTCTTGCATCCTCTCCCACCCCAATCTCCTCCACATCGGGGTGTTTTTCGCCACTTTACTCTTCCACATCTATCCCATCTCTTGTGTTCCACACTATCTCTCTCTGTTCTGCATCTTCTGCTCATTGTGAGTGCTCTTCGTGATCATCATGGTAACTCTTCAGCTTCTCTGGAGGTTTCACCCACGCATCCATCATCATTGGGTGTTATCTCAAGATTCCTTAGCTTCTCTGGCAGTTGAGACTCTTCGTCTTCTCTATCATAGACGAGCTCATCCTCTGGCAGAAACCATCATTTTGTTTCTAGTAGTTACACAGTGAAGTGCAACAGTAGCCCTCCGATCTTATTCAAATTCTTCTGCACCATTGAATTGACTTCATTGAATCTTGTGTTCATTTCTCCATTTCGCACTTCGGCATTTCAGGATCCTCGTGGTGAATATTTCATTACTCTCCATGTCCCGATCCCCAAAACTCTAAAATAGAGCTTGTCTGCACTAGCTCCTTCCTCCATCTTCCGCCGATGTGACCAATGGTTGTGACCATAGGCTAAGCCAAAATGTGTTTCACATTTCGACATTTCGGTAATTTGACAATCCTATTGTGAGGCTTCTCGACTCTCCAAGTCGCAATCTCCGAAACTCTGAAAAAGGAGCTTAGCTGGACTAACTTCGATCATTTCGGCATTTCGTATTTCAACATTTCATGATTTCGCATGTCACGAATTCCTATTGCAAGGCATCTTGGCTCTCCAAGTCGTGATCCCCGAAAATCCAAAAAATGAGCTTAAGTCTTCGAACTCTTCTCTACAGTTCTTCGATGATGTGACCACCGGCTGTGACCACAGCCTTATTCAAAAACTGCATTTTTCAATTTCATTTTTCGGCACTTCGGGACTCCTATGATGAAGAGTCTCGGGTCTTGATTCCTCCATCTCCCGATATCCAAAACTTTCCTCTTGCTTACGGGATTTCGACGTTTCGCATTTCACGATTCTGGGACTCCCGATGATGAAGAGTATTGACTCTTCCAACTCCCGGTATCCAAAACTGTCCTCCTTCTTTTAGGATTTTGGCATTTCACATTTCGAGATTCCAGGACTCTTGATGATGAGGAGTCTTGACTCTTCCAACTCACAGTATCCGAAACTACGAAATGGATTTATTTCCTGCTCTGTGAAACTCTTCGTTTATGTCCCTATTTCGGGATTTCGGTGTTTCTCATTTCGTCGTTTCGAAATTTCGGCACTCCTGTGGTGAAGTGTTTTGACACTTCAACTCCCGGTATCCGGGACTCCGAAATGGAGTTATTTCCTGGTCTGTAAAACTCTTGTTGATGTGCCTCTTTCGAGATTTCGGGATTCTGGATTTCGCAACTCCGGGACTCTTGTGTTGAAGAGTCTCAACTCTTTACTTCTCAATATACCCGTATCCGAAACTCCGAAATGGATTCAGATCAACGTATTCCAACATTTCGCATTTCTCCATTTCGACATTCTTGTCGTGAGTTGGTTCCTTGACTCCTCCAATGCCTGGTATCCGAAACTCCAAAATGGAGTTTATGCTTCTGATCTTTCCATGCAATTATCCATGCACTGTTGATGTTCCTTGCCTGCCTGTTTTCCATCAAATAAACAAGCACACTCTTGCACTCTTCGTGCACCTCTGCACTATCTCTTCTGAGCTTACGTTGTCCCTGTTTTTCCATCAATGCATACTCTGATCTTGCCATCAATGACAAGCACATCTACCTGAAAACATTCCAACATTAAGGACTCCTTTGAAGATATGTAAGTGAATCTAGGGTGATATCTAGGGTTGTTCACTACTAACCCTAGAAGATCCTCTTAGTATCTTACTAGGTCTTCAAAGATAATTCAAGGAAATGTTCTTCACTAGTAACTTTCCAAAAGTTTTGACAAGAAGGGTTTGTTCAAAAAAGAACCAATAGAATGCACAACCATCGCTAGAGAAGCATCATTACACTTACATTCATTCATAAACAAAACCACAAGACAAAGTCAGACCATTTACTCAATAAATCTTTCATGCAGCAAAACCCTAGCAATGAAAATCCATGAAGAAGTAAAAGCATCGACAATACATCCTCTCCAAAAAGTCACTTTAACTAACCATTCATAGCGAATTGCATAAGAGAGAAAGAAGTAGTAGACAAGTAGTAATAATTCTCCACAAGTAGCAATGATTTACAAGTGAGAAGTTCTTCTCGTATTTATATGAGAGATCAAGCACCCTTCTCATCCATCAAAATCCCTAAAAACATAAAATAATGTCTATCTCTCACAAACCTTAGAGATAATGCAACAAGACATAAAATATCCATGATACAAGAGTGGATAGGTCACTAATACCCCCAACAATGCCTCTAAGATGAAGTACATGTTCTCTAATGCGAAATCGTCCATAAAAAATGCATCCTAGAGGCCACACATGTGGCATGAATGACCTCATAAAGTGGATGAATCACTCCAAAGTGATGTTTAGGGGGCTCAAAAAGTGAAATGATCCATTCTAGAGGTGCAATGTTTCATCTCCAAGTGACATCATCCCCAAAAGGTGTGACATCTCATCAAAAGATGCAATATCATCATCAAAAAGGTGCAACATCCCATCAAGAGGTGTCAAATCATCATGAAAAGGTTCAACGTCCCATAATCAAAGGGTCAACTCATACCTCATGGGTGTTAGGGTGTCTCAACAAAGGAGACATGTCGTCATAAGGCTCAATGTCTCCACAAATAAGTGGAATGACCTCTCTCAAGTAGTGGGACTATCTCCATCAAGTGTGCTAATAACCCCTCAATGTCCTCCAAAGGACTAAGGTATCAATCAAGTAGGTAGCCATGTGAAATCCATTGTCCAAGGAGGGGCTCATGTAGTCCAATGTATCCATCAAAATTGGAGGCATGTACACAAGTCAAATACAACATATAAGGTGAGTCATGTCAATGAAAAATCCATTATATAGATCACATTAAGTATCCTCTTCAAACTTCACACTAGCTCATAGAGTTATACAATTTTCCAAGTGTAGGTATGGGAGGATCATCATTAACCCCTATTAGGTGTGCCAATACCCAAGACATGGAGTATTTACAAAGAAACCCATCAAGGAGTATGTGTAATGGCATATGGTATGGTTTGGTGTTTACTTCATGGGTGGTGGCATAGTCATGAAACGTTATGTGTGATAGCCATCCTCAAGAGCACCTTTGTATGAGGGATTTCTTAGGCACCAAGTTGTCCTTTCCTTGGAACTATGTCTTTTCAAACCCCTATTTTCGTTTTCCTTTATTCATTCAACCATTTTTGGCTTTTGATTTTCATTTTCTAATTCCTTTTGTTAGGTATGCTTTCATTGCATAGGACTTGGGGTGATGGCCTCTTAGCGAGGGGGTAGAGCTCATGCTTCTCATTATTTCTTGTTTTTTTACTTTGCTTTTCTTTCTTTTTTTCTTTGCTTTGCATTTTGAGTTATAACATTTTCTCTTTATATCTTAATTTTTTTATATATCAAGTTGCATCAACCTCGAGCATTATAGCTCATTCTCATGGTATTATGAGGCATGAACCTTTATGGGTGACATATGACAACCAATCCAAAAAAAAAGATAACGGAGAGGTGAGAGATGGAGTGTGTTATGTATGGATTGAGATATGGACACATTACCCCTATAAAGGCCTCCTAGTAGTACAACTTTTCTCAAGAGTGACAACACTTGACTAGGAGATGATGATTACCACCAAGGTGAAACAAGGAAAAAGGTATAAATTCAAAGCATCATGATCCATAATCCAATTCAACCCATGATCACTATTTCATGCCCAAAACATTGAACACTATCACTCAATATGAAGTATTAGAACAATGTACCTTATGTATGTCATGCACCATATCATCTAATGTGAGTAAGATGAGCATTAAAATGGAAGGCAACTGTGGGAAATTATTTGTGGGGACTCTAGAATGTCATCATCGAATTGTTGTCTATAATGTGGATCATGGAGAAACAATCTCCTCTAGTTACCTCTATATGTGAGGGGGTAGCATCTGGATCCAATATGGGGACATGTGCTCACCATAGAGCGCATGAGAACCTCAACAATATCTCGAACTCCAAGACATGCGCTTTGCATCAAACCTAAAAATATCCTTATACATTCTAACATAAAACCTTTAGTAAAAACTAGGAGGAGGATATGATCCTATATCCTTTTAGTAGATGAAAGGAAAAACAAAAATAAACAAGATCATATAACATCATTTTCTTTTCTTTCTCCTTTTTTTTTATATATATCATAGACAAGACTAAATCAAAATTGAAACTAATTATAAATGCATATGATCAAACAATAACTGAAATCAAGTAAGTGAGAAAACACAATCAATATGCATGAAAGGAAACACACAAGATGACCTAAAATTATCCTACCTAATGCTGAAATCAAGTAAGTGAGAAAACACAATCAAGATGCATGAAAGGAAACACACTACATGACCTACAATTATCCTACCTAATGCTACATGACAACATAGATGTTAGGTATAATCATACAACCAATGAAGCCATCCTAACATCTCATTGAGGTCAAAATTTCTACCCTTGTTCTTATTTATGAACCGAAACAAGGATATATCAAGCACAAAATGATCATGAGATGGGATAGACATTACATCATGATCAAACATAGAATCCAACTCATGAGAGAGGGAAAGAGAAGACAAACATATATGTATACATATTGGGATACATGTCACTGCCTAGGGATCTTTGATAGTTCATTGGCATCATCACAAAGGTATCTACATCATTACTTGTACACTTGGTAGGATATGGAGCATACATGAATTTATTTTGATGATTACTACTTGACATCCTAGCATACATGTATACCACACCCTTTCTTGGACCTCTCTTTCACATGCGGTAGTGATTTCTAGCCTTTTTGGAGATGGCTTTTACTTGGTACATGTGTGAACACTCCTTTGGGTGCATTTTGTCTCTCAAAACTCACACATGTGATATTTATAGAGCCCAAAGGGTGCACTTTATTATTCCTTGTTTATCCACACATGTGGTGTTTCTAGAGCCTTCTAAAAGGGCGCACCTCATATCTTCCTCATTTCCCATGTGTGAGGATGTTCTTGGTTTTTTCCATGGTTTGAAGAGGGTGGTCAAGGTTTCTCTCATGGTCTTGACCTCACACATTGTTTTGACCCCTTGATTGAGGAGGGCACTCATGGTTTCTAGCTCGTAGATTTCATTGGAGCACATGGTATGAGCATGTGTTATCATTTCTAGCTCATGGTATTGTATGTATGGTTTAGGGAGGGCCTTATCTATATAAGGAGGGCACCTCCCCCACTTTCTCTTGTTGGAAATTAATTGGAAGGACTCATTTTCTATATTGTGGTGTAAGATCTTTTATTTTCTTGAGTAAATGTTCGAGGACATTCATATAAGGATTTGAGTTGCAAGTTTTTATTGTGAAAAGAGGTATTACAAGGCAAGCATTTTGAGTGAGGTATGAATTGTTTTTGTGTTCCATTTCTTTGCTAAATTCTACCCTATATCTATTGTATTGAGGGTATTCATCTTAGGGATTCATTTCCTTACCCTAGGTCTAGTGTATGATTTAATCTATAATACTTACATTAATTTCTTTAGAATTAGATTCCCTATAATCCTTGCAAGGTTTCAGATTCCTTAGTTGATGCTCACCAAGCAATCTTTATGATGTTTTCAACTTCAACAAGCAAGACAAGAGGACAAATATTCAATAATCCTTGCAAGGTTGCAAATTTCTTAGCTGATGCTCACCAAGCAATCTTTATGATGTTTGGAACTTCAACAAACAAGACAAGAGGACAAATATTCAAGTGTAGTCTAGACCCCATGGCTCAATGGTAAGTGTCAGTTTCATTTATATTTTCTAAACATCATTTTAAGTTTTCCCTTTTAATTTTTATTGCAATTAAGCATAAGTTTCAATTTTAGATCTAGGTTGCCCCCTTCAAGTTTTGAGCTAACATTTCACCATATTTTGCATCAAACTTGAATATTTATTGTAGGTCTCTCTCACTAATCAGATTTAATACAAATATATCTGCCTTTTTTCATGGGTGTAATCTAACGTTTTCTTTCATTCATACATAGATCTAACACCTATTCTCTTTAAAAAGATCAAATGGCTCAATCTAAGGTCTCCATGCTAATCTGAATGCATTTGAAGTGTTGCAAATTTAATGGTAAGAAAAATAGTGGATATAATTATGATGGCATGGTTTACACTGAAATTTGTATACTTGTTCTCTGGAGGTTGTTTCAACTCATTCATAAACTAATACCCTTATAAATCCTAATTAATAGCCTTAATGCTTTAACTCTTTCATTTTTCTAAGAAACGTTTCATCCTTTTTAGGACACTGGTTTTCCGGTAACACAGTTTTCACAACAGTTTGGGCAAGCAAATTTTTTCTATTTCACTATTTGGCATCATAAGAACTTAAATCCTAGAGTGTTGTCTGTTGTTCCATGATCATTGGTATAACTCTACAAACTGAAGTTAATAACACTCTGCCCTAAGGTTTCATAATTCATATGTTTATGGTTTTTCTTAAACATGATTGAGCTGATTATGTTCAGATTTTGAGGTGATCTATGGTGTAAACATGTGGTAAACCTAATAAAATCTTTAAGACTTCTCTGCTGAATAATCTCAACAAATTGTGGACATTCATAATAAATCTGAATTTAACTCTAATTCGTGAGTTCAGAGACAACAGTCCCTTCTATTGTTGTCCTTGGTATATAAATTTACATCCTGGTTTCTGAACTCATTAATGGTGTTATGACATGTCATTTGAGCACAAGTACATGGTCAATGGTTTAATGTTTCAGATTTGACATGGTTGATTTCATTTGCAGCATATTTTTATGTTTGGCATTAATAATTCTTGGAATACATGAGATTTGTCACCATCATTTACTTTCTGGTATTGATTCAATGATATGAACTTTATGGTGTTTATATCTCACATGGTAAACTGAAATTTTCTTTGGCAGAATCTATTCTGACTTGGCTCCAACACTTGTCATAAGATTTCTTACATTTCTACTCCAAAATATATCAATCGTAAACACATCGGATATCTTGGACTAGAAATCTAAGCATTCCTTGAGCCTTATTTTTTATGTGGATGAGTTTCATGATCTAAATATTTCAACAAGCATCACATTACATAGAAATTTAATTCACTAAAGACTGGTGTTGTATTTACAATTTCCTTGAAAATTAATTCAGCACTCGTTAAATTTACATTATTCAGACGTTTGATAAGTGAGTTGGTTTGATGAAGTTAAAGTTTGTCATTTTAAGATAAGACTTTCTCGTTACACACTCAACAATTTGACGTGGATTGACCTTAGGGTTTCCTTGTTAGGCTAGGGTTCCTTAGTCTAACGAGTGGAGCAAGGCCAACAAAGTGATAGTGGGTGGCTTGTTTGATAGTGCCCCTAGGCTCTTCTCCTAACGTTAGGACTTATCCTTGTAAGCAAGAATTTTAGTGGTAACAAAACCCTAAAAATTCTATGTTCTAAACAATGATTTAAGCTCAGAATATGAAAAAATACATGAAATAGAAAAATTCCATTACCTCACATGTATTTGTTGTAAGTTGTAGTTGATCTTCTCTTCATAGAAATCTGCAATGTCAGCTAGGTAGGGATTCAGGTGTGTGCCATTCACCCAGACAGGTCGAAGAATTCCATCGAGTTGCACCAATTTGACAGCTCTAGATTCACTGATTTTCGCAACTATAAAAGGACCAAGCCCCTGTAGGATGGCATCTTTGTCCACAGGGGCTTGTGGGTAGAGATGTCATCCTACAGGAATCCTATAGGATTGTAGGATTGTATCCCTACCCACGGGGGCCTGTGGGAAGAGATGGCATCCTACAGGAATCAATATCTTCCTTTGTAGCACTATAACATATACCCAAGATAAGAAACAAGACTAACACCAAACTTAGCAAGACAAACTAGCTCTTCCAATTGATTTAGATAAGGAACCTCCCAAAACCATGAGTGAAATAACATAAGTTAGTACTGTTACCCCTTCACTTCTAGGAGTAACTAGAGGATATTTTTTCTCCACAATCCACATTAAAATAGATCTTCCAATTGATTTAGATAAGGCACCTCCCAAAACCATGAGTGAAATACCATGTGTTAGTATCGTTACCTGCTCACTTCTAGGGGTAACTAGAGGAGATTTTTTCTCCACAATCTACATTCCAAATAGTAGTTTCAATGATGACATTTTGGACTTCTCCACAGAAAGTTGCTCGCAGATGCCTTCCATTACATGATCAACTCACTCACATCAAAAAACATGGTGCATTACACATTGAGGTATATTGTTTTGACACTTCATGTCGAGTGATAATGTCAATACTTGAGGCATGAAAATGGTGATCATGGGTTGAATTGGATAATGAATGATGATTATTTGAATTTATACTTTCTTCCTTGTTTCACCTTGGTGGTCATCATCATCTCCTAGCCAAGTGTTGTCACTCTTGGGAAAATTTGTATTACCGGGGCCTTAATAGGGGTAGCGTGTCCATATCCCTTACCATACATAACATATTCCATCTTTCCTTTCTCCGTTGTCCTTTCTTTTGGGTTGGTTTTTACATGTATCCCAAAATGGTTCATGCTTCATAATCCCATGAGAAGAAGGGGATTGAATGCTCGAGGTTGATGCAACTTTGTAAAAAAAATGACATAGAAAGAGCAAAAGAATCACCCCAAGTTTTATGTAATGAATGCATATCTTACAAAAGGACTTAGCAAATCAAATGTCAAAAGCCAAAAAAAAGGTTGAAGCAATAAAGAAAAAGGCAAACAAGGGTTCATAAAGACATAATGCCGAAGAAAGGGTGCCTCATTGCCTAAACCCATGAAGTAAACCCCAATCCATACCATATACCATTGCAGATACTCCTCTATGGGTTCCTTGGGACATTCTTCTTATCCTGGGTACTAGCACACCTAATAGGGGGTAATAATGATCTTCCCATACCTAGACTTGGCAAATTGTATAACTTTGTAAGCTAGTGTGAAGTTTGAAGAGGATACTTTGTGAGATCTATCTAATGGATTTTGCATTGACATGACTCACTTTATATGTTGTGTTTGGATTTTGTACCTTGTTTGGTCTTCATGATGCATTGGACCACATGTTACCCCTTCTTGGATGATGAATTGCACATGGCCACATTCTTGGTTGACACTTGGATCCTTTGGAGGATATTAAGGGGCTACTAGTACACTTCTATGGAGGCCATCCTCACCACTTGATCAAGATCATTCCACCTTCTCTTGAGGATGTTGTACCTTTCATTAAGGTCATTGGACTTGGAGAGATGATGTGGCACCTTTCCATTGATGATGGGACGTTGCTATTCTATGATGGGATGTTGAACCTTTTGATGATGGTGCAACTTGATGTGATGTTTGTGGATTCTGATGATGCTATGCCACCTTTTCATGAGATGTCACACCTCGTGGAGGCATGAGACAAGTCTTGGAGATGAAACGTTGCACCCTTTCATGGCAACATTTTACTTTTGTGCTAGATCTCTCATATAATTAAGAGAAGAACTTCTCACATGTAAATCATTGCTACTTGTGGAGATATATCACTACTTGTCTACACCAGCATGTCCAAAAGTATCAACCCAACAACCCCTCAGATGCCTATTCCTCACCAACACAATTCATCACACTCGATCAACAAGGCTCATTGGGAGATGGTTACCCGACACATTATAAGGTACACTAGTCCTTGTTTCATATAAAGTGTCATATTTAATGCATTGGGGATTTGAGTAATGATCATAGGTTGAAGTTGGATAATGAATCATGAGCTCAAATGTTATTCTTTTTGCCTTGTTTCACCTTGGTGGCCATCCTAGGAATCCTAGTCCCGTGTTGTCACTCCTATAGAAAATGGGTACTATTGGTGGCTCCTTGAAAGGGGTAGCATAACATTCTCGGTCATACTTACCACTTTCCATCTTTGATCCTTTTGTTCTCCCACCTTTTGGGTAATGTGGTTACATGTACACCAAAAATCCATGTACCTCATTCTCTTATGAGAAGAAGTGGCTAAAGGCCTAGAGGTAGATTGCATCTGGCATTAAAAAAAAAAAGAAATGGGATAATTAGGATAGTTAAAAGCCATAAGTCTACAATTGAGATCTACCCCCTCATTAATGGTGATCGCCCCTAGTCCTAATGCGAATAAACACATCCATCTATAAAAAAGTACTTGAATATATCTTGAATAAAAGAAAAGGAAGTGCTAGGCTTGAAACCTTTTTAAGGGGACTCACAAATCATATAAAAAAGGAAAAGAAAAAGGGAAATAAAGGGGTTCAGAATGCAAAAATCATCGAAGAAAGGGTAACTCAATCGCCAAACATGCCCTCTACAAAGGCACTCATAGAGGTGAGTCCATACATTGTCTTGCATATTAATGACCCCATGCCCATAAGTAAACCCCATGACGACTAGGAGGTTGAAATTACAACAACAATGTAATAAAAGATGTCAAGGTGTATTTCAAGGTAAATGATGCCAATAAATCCTAGATGTTAAGGTAGAGGATGGCTGAAAATTGAAGGTGAATTCTAAAAATCCTAATCTAACCCTAAAGCACCAAAGGAGAGAGGAAAATAGGGCTTGCAACTTGGAATACGGGAGAAAGTCTAGTGTCATCTTGTTCTCTTTGGCATATGGAGTCTAAATATGCACTTTCTCGGATACCAAAAGTGAAAGAAAGGCTTAAAAGTAAAACCCTAGGGTAGTCCACTACAAACCCTAGGGATCTACCTTCTAGAATGGAAACTCAACGTAGTCAACTACAAACCCTAAGGAGACATCCTATGTCTTCTATCAACCTCTAAGATAATATAAAGACGGATTTTGGGTAAAACCCTAGGGTAGTCCACTACAAACCCTAGAATATCATCCTACAAGAATAAAACTAGGGTAGTCCACTACAAACACTATAAATACTCGTGTATCCTTTAACAAGCTTCAATAAAATGATTAACACGGGAAGGTAGTCCACTACAAACCTTCCTAGGGTTTTAAGGAAAGGTTTATTCAAGAAAAATACAATATAATATGCAATATCATCACTTTAATATAACATTCACTTAATACATCCTAGAAATAAACCAACATAGACTTAAGAAGAAAACATACTAGATAAATCAATGATCATCATCAAACCCTAACTATGAAATCATCCATCAAAACTTGAAAGCATCCAAAAGATCATATCATAGATGAGGTGCATAATTCATCCATGGTGATAGATAAGTAAATAAGAGAAATGTAGAAGTGATTCTCCATAAGTTGTGTTGTGATTTACAATGAGGTAGAACTCCCTCTATATATATGAGGAAACCAAGCGCTATACCTCTCTAGGAATCCCCTAAAACATAAGAATCCATGATAAAAGGTGGATAGGTCTTAGGCTAACCCCCAAAATACCTCCAAAATAAAGATACAATGCTAAAACATGAGAAAAATCCTCCTAAAAAGCCACATTTGTGGGTGTAAGAATCTCCAAGAAGGTGACATCATCCTCTAATGGGGTACAAAAGGCTCCAAACATCTCCTAAAATGTGCAAAGTATCTCAAAAGTCATGCTTCCTCATCAAGGAGGTCACATCTCGCCATCATAGGTGCCAACTCATCATGACTAGTGCTAGGTCAGCTCAAGTATTTGTCTAATCATAATCAAGAATGACATCATCCTTAAATGTGCAACATCCAAAGTGGAATTGATGATGTCACGAGGGAGAAGGACTCCACAAACTCTCTAAAGAGGTGTACCATCCTCATCAAAGTAAATGGCATCTATCCAAACCCTAACATCCTCAAAGGGACGTAACATCCAAGGTGTGGGCTTGCTGCCCTTTGGGTGACCCATCAAGATCTATGTGCAATGTCCCAACCTAAGTGTGCAACGTCCCAGGTCCAGGAGGTGTTGGAGGGTTTGAAGAAGTAGACCAAGTCATCATATGACCCAACTCTCATCATCAGGGGTGCAACGATGTCCATACAATGTGAAACGCCCTCCATGAAATGTGAGAGAAGCATGAAAACGACCTCCAAAGGACCATCTCAAGGGGTGCATCATCATCAAGCAAGGGTTCAGAGAATCAAGTAAGACCAACCATCATGGATACACAAGTAATTAGAATAATTAAATTAATTCATAGTCTAATACAAAAGCCACATAAGCAATTCACATTAGGTATCTTCTTCAAACTTCACACTAACTTATGAATTTATGCAATTTTCCAATTTTAGGTATGGGAGGACCATAACAAGAACCTATTAGGTGTGCCAGTGCCCAAATAGAGGAGTATTTCCTGAGAAACCCATCAAAGTGTAAGTATGAGTAAATGGTATGACATGGGGTTTACTTCATGGTCATCGTATCATTGACGTGCAAGGCTGTGTGTACGATTCATCTCCATGAGCACTTTTGTAGAGGGACCACTTGGTACATTGATTTACCCTTTCCTCGTCACTGTTTCTTTCCACCCTTATCTTTCCTTTTGATATTCATTAATTTATTTGCAATCCCCTCATCAAGTTTACGCGTTAAACTAATTTCCAAGCTTTGCCTAGGTTGATTTTAGGCTTTTATTTTCTACAATGGAAGCCAATGAGTTTAATGCATCATATTTATCTTTGGTTTTAGAAAAAAAAAGATCAAAAGGGTCACTTTGACATGCAAGCACCAAATCATCGATATTTCTTCTCGTTCTATGACAAATATCAACCATAACATATGACATATATGATCTTTAAAGATAACCAGGATCCCAAACCCTGTGAAATGATTTAATTAAACTTACAAGTGAAAATATCTCTTATGGAATACAATCATAAAACCATTCCAATGCATCATCCTCCAATGTCATTAAAAGTATCTTCACCATGATATCATCATGGACAATAGTGAGATCTAAATTGAGTTCAATGAAATATGTAATATGTAGTGGAGTTGAATTAAAATATCCCTAGAACTTCAGAGTGTGCTTGTACGATTCTTGATCAATGAACTCATTCAGATACCTTGATATATCTCAGAAATATATTGGATCGAACCAACCATACATTCATGATTCTTCTAAAAATGCCATACTCTCTACTTCAAATGACAATATGATATGAAATTTGAAAAACATATAACTATCATACCTTATTTTAAAATCTATGGATTCTCTAGGCAAGTCTTCAAATTTCCTTAAGTTTGTTAGATGTTCTCACCTTTGCAAACAACATGTTCAATTCAAATCTTCTGGAACAGGGTCTCATTTCTTCATGGAGTTTCTAGATGAGATTAATATCTTCAAATAAATTCCCTCATCAAATCACTATAACCAATCTATTGAATCTTGGGAATTGACTTTGTCATCAACAATGGTGCTAGTTTGCTACCTCTTAGAAGTTAGAACTACACTCAAAGATATTCAATTCCATAAATGAAGTACAACCCTAGAGGCACTTGAGAGGGTTTCCCATTGTCACAACAACAACTCTTCCTCTCACTTTAGGTTGGTTTTTTTTCAATAGAAGAGGGGGAACCATAGAAAAGAAGTTTAAGATGTTTTTTAGAATTAAAGGGACGGTGGACTACCAAGACTAGTATCTATCTAATTGGGTGATGGAATCAAGATCAAAAAGAGAAAAATGGTTTGGATATTATAGAGAAAATGTAATTAATCCATAATTGATACACCATGATTAGTCCTAAATGTATTTAAAGATTATGCAAGAATAAGTGCGAGCCCTTAAATGAGCACAATCACAACCAAATAATATCGTGCAACCTTGAACAATAAAGGAATAGCCACATATGAAATCATAGATAAAGTAGACAATGTAGGGAAACCTTTTTATGTGAATAATCAACAATACATCATATATTCATATCTAATTTAATCACAAGATCAAGAGAACCATAACCTGCCACACTTAATCTTCTTCCCTAGCTAGGGAAGCCCTAAAAAATAGAGTGAGCAACCCTAACAAGAAAATTACAACAAAAAATATCGTTTGACAAGCACAATGATTGCATCAAGACAAAGGGAGGGTTTCACCTCAACCCTAAGGTATTCTTATTGTAGGAAGCTTGCCCTTCTTCAAATATTATACCAGTAGATTTGTACAAGTAATTTCCAGCCAACAAATCAATCCAAGAAAAAAAAAGATGAAGAACCTCACATTTAAATGCCTCTTAACTTCTTCCTCCTAAACGATCTTCAACTAACCTTTCCAACCATCAAATCAACCAAAGGAAAAAAAAATATGAAGAAACACACATTGAAATGCCCCTTAATTTCTTTGTCCTAAAATATCTTCAGCTAATCCTAAAATATTTCAACTAATATTGGACGAGATCTCCCACGCTTCCAATGATGTATCTTTAGCCATTGATCTCTTAATATTTATATCTTTCCTCCTTGAATGAGCCCTAATTAGGGCACTCTTAATGAAGCCCCTTAGGGTTTGATACAACTCAAAATCCATGTGGCAGCCTCTTAAGGCTAGGGTGTACCTCCCAAATCCTCTAAACATCCCTAGCTCATGCCCTTTTCCTTCATCCAAGCACTTCATCATTAATGATTCTATTATTTTATTGAGTTTCAACTCTACTTATTTTTCTTAATTGGGTAAAGGACGACCTATTCATAGCTTACAATTATATTTAATTATTGACCTTTTACCAGGGACAACTTCTCCATAACATAAAGTTATGTTTATAAATCATTTTTTCTTTTAATTGGAGCTCTTCCTACTAGGGCTTGTTATCGCACAGATTGTATATTGGGAAAATATCAATCCAAACCACAAAGGTGTGACAACTATGGGAGTATTTATCCATTGTCACCTTATACAAACACTCCCCTCACTTTATTTATGATGAAAATCACCACAAGGGGGAATCCCAAGTGACCCTAGGGGGATTGAGATGGAAAGTGAAAATATATGAGAGGTGTCCCTATAGGTCAAGGTAATTGTGGAGATGAATCTTGGAAGAGATTCTTGTGATGGGTAGTTGGTTTCCAAAGATGATGTACTTGCAAAACAATGTTAGCCCTGCTCAAAACAAGACAATATATAGAGACAAATGATTCAAAACCAAAGGGGATTCAACACGTAACCTTTCTGTCCCAAATTGCAGTAGTATGGAAATATATGGATCATAAATAAATGACAAATAAGAGTTGACAATTTAACCATAAAAAAATCAAGTACAAGATGTTGGAAACAAAGCTAGCAATGACTAGTTAAACTCTCAATGATTAAAGCAAGACTTTGATGGTGTTTAGAGGGATGTGATGTAGAGTTATCAACAAGTTTTGTTAACAGACTTATGGTTGTAAAAAAAAATTGCTACAACAACAAATTTTAGCCACAAAATTAACAAGCAATCCACCCAAAAGATAATTAACAACTAGTCGATTAATTATAGCAGCGTGCACACAAAATTTAGTGGTAGAATGGTGAGTAAACCAAGAGATAAAGATGAATTTGATGCAGCCCTATTGTATGTATCATAAATTTATAACAATGATGGGAATCACTTAGCCAATCAAGATGCCACTAGGGCATAAGAAATGTTATATCATGTAGAATTAAATCCAATTCAAACAATTGCAATATCTCAAAAATTCACATATACCAATGCATGAATATACAATATACAATGAAAGTAGATTAGTTCCTTATCAAATGGGTTATGGAGTCTCTTGCGTATAAGCTAGGGTTTGTTACTTCTATAGGGGTATAATCCCTTTTACTCCCTAGAGCAAATTAACTTTAGCAAGGTAAATCTACAAGGGTATAATCCCTTTTACTCCTTGTAGCAACCTTTGCAAGATAACTCTTTCAATGAAAATAAGGATAGATATTGATGGAGGGTGTATACACTTATACTCCTCCAAACATTTAAACAAATTAATCTTGAAACAATAAAAAACAATGCAATATGAAGAACATTCCTTACCAATTTCAAGAGATAACATGAAAAACCCTTCTTTACCAAGAATATTCCATCACAATTGCAAAGAGACAAGCTTCAAGAGATAGCACCTATATTCTTCCTCCAATAGACAATTAAAATCGTCCACAAAGCATCAAGAGAGAGATAGAGAAAATTTCCCAAGTAGGGCAAAAATTTCACCCAATAGTATGTAATTCTCAAGTGAGAGTTATGATAAAATGAAATGAAAGTGACCTCTATTTATATGAGTTCACTTAAAACAATTTTCCCACATAAGTTTGTCCACATTCTAATTTTAAGGAGGTCGACCTCATTAATTTGCCTTTACAACTTCCAAATATAAAATACATAAAGTAATTTCCCGTTTAGGGGTGACGTCGTGCCATAGAAGGGTGACACAAGCCTCCAAAGTGAGACGGTTTGCCTCATAATGGAATTTGTTGGGCGTCTAAAGGCCATATTCCATGTCATCAAGTGCTCTAGTGCATTCCATGCATATCTCTCTCCATCAAACCACATCACATCACCATCAAACCATGAGAACCCCATCAAAACCCTAGCCTCTATGTGACGTCTAGGTCATAGAAAGTGATGTTTTAGGCCTCCAAAGGCCAACGTTGAGGTGAAAGGGGACACAATTTGACCATCTCATGGTGTCCAAGTGCCTCCAAAGGAAATGTTCATCCTCCCAAGTGTCCAATGAGAGGGGGAACATCATTCAACTTGTGGGCTTCATGCCTCTATGAAGGTCCAAGAAACCTTGCGGTGCCACGAACACGCTTTCACTTTGCAAGGCCCTGCAAAGACAAACCAGTACGCCCTCCAAGGGCCCATAAGTCACAAGTATCATGCCAAGTAATCCATATTTAATAAAATAACCATCCAAACATGTGCATAATCCCCCCTTTCAAAATAAACAAATTCTCAAAGATCTTATATGACTAGCCAAATTTAAGTAAGGGAGGGTTGTCATGGTGCCCTATTGGGTAGATCATTCCCCAATTCAAGGAGTGTTTCCCAATAAGATCCTCGCCAAGTCATGTAGAAAAGTAGGAGGTGGATGGGGGTGTGACTTTTGGGCATGAGGTTTTTTGACATACAAGGGCTCATGTTGTCTCATTTCTGGGTGCCTTTGTAGAGGGTGTGCTACATCCTCCTTTTCAATGCAACCTTTTTCCAAGCCCCTTATTTACCATTAATTGATTAAGGTCCGAACATTGAGTACTATATGCAAGGGAAAGTAAAGAGTACCATAACGCCACTTGAATCTAGGAAGACATTGAGTTCCATGTGCAAGGAAAGTAAAAGACACCAGAAATGCATTCCCTCAACAAGCAAGACATTTGTTAGTTATGTGTTTTATTTTATAGGTCCTTGAGTTTTTTGGAGAAGCATTTCATTTCTCTCAAGACCTTAAGGCGAGCATCTAGAGGATAATTTATTGGATTTTATCTTTTTCCAGCTACAAGCCTCTGGGCCTTTAGCCCCTTCTTCTCATGAAATGAGGTACAAACACTTCTTGGGTCAATATGCTCGAAAACCCAAAATACGAGGGAACAAAACGAAATAAGCATAGAAAGTGATAAGCATGTGCGGGAATGGTATGATGACCCTTCAAGGAGACTTCCTAGTAGCAACCCTTTTCTTGAGGGTGACCAACTTACTAGGACAACATGTCAACCACTAAGGTGAAATGAAGAAAAATGCATAATTTCCAAGCAAATGTTTTCAAAATCAAGAAATGACCCTTTGCAATATCTTCAAATGCTTCAGTTATTAAAATGACACTTACCATGACACCGAACTTGTTACCTCATGGAGAAAAACATGTTGTCCTCTGTGGGCCAATATGGTGTGGTGGACATTGTTGTTGTCGATCAATGCTGATATGTGGTAAGAGGAGGGGATCAGTTTGCTCATATGGATCTTGACACTCCATGTATGCAACCTGCAGGCCTCAAGACATCTTCTGCTTAGTTACTCCTAGAAATGGGGGGTAACATCTGGCTACTACTTGGGCACATGTGCTTGTCGTAGAGTACATGAGAACCTTATAATTTCTTGGTATGACCTATGCCTACAAACACTTAAACAAACAAAATCTTGGGGTATTGAAAGTGGCACACTCACCCCTTTATTCATATGATCAAAATTTTCAAAATTGAACTATGCATTAAAAAAAAAAAATTGCATTTTTTTCAAAAAATTCTCACTTACATGTGATATGATCAATCAAATTTATTACACAACTATGCATAAATGAAAATAAATCAATATGCAATATCAGATATGAAAATGCAAATATAAATAAATGCAACTAAACTACACTGAGCAAATAAAATGCAAATGCAAGAAAGCAAGATGACCTACCTACTTACCTAGGGTCGGGGCCCTAAAGAAGTCAGGTTATATTGATGTAGGGTCGGAGGATAGACCCATCAACTAGCAACGTGCAATATTCCAGATATAATATAGTATGCAGAACACAAGTATTTAGCAAGCAAGGGTAGAACAACAATCATATAACCAGAACAATACCAGAATAACACCATAAAGAGAACCTTTATTAATGATAGCAATGTTCACTTGCCTCTTCGAAGGGGAAACCTCCAACAGAGTAGATCTATATTACAATAATATCCAAGACAAGATATCCAATTCCTCCTACTTGTTATAACACAAGTTGTAGGTTGGGAAAATCCTGACCCAACCACAAAAGCATGTGCTACAACTATGGGACACTGCACCCAATGTCACCTCGATGTAGGTCCCACACTTGGGAGGTGACTAAGGTCACTCCTGGGAGGTGATCCTGAAGAGACTACAGGGATTGAGAAGGATGAAGGGAGGTGTAAGGAGAATTCCCTCAAAAGTTCAAGTGATGGAAGAATATATTGGTTGAAAATGGTAAGTAAAGAGAGGTAAATGGACATTGAGTAAAGAGATAGTTGTCGGGGAACCTGTACCTGCCCGAGACACTAGAAAAGATACTTTTCCAACTAAGTATAGTAATGGATCAACAAGTTAATCTTTTTGTTCCAAAAATACAACAACATACAAGTTATTAAATCAACAATAAATTACATCCAAATCAACAAGTAAAAGGTCTATATTAGTTAGCAATGTCAGTAATAAAATTAGTAACCAATGTGGACCGAAAATAATACTTCAAGAATTAATAAAGATGGTTGTCATAAAAGTAAATTTTTGCAGAAATATATCAGCCTTATGGATATATCATTCAATGAAGTACAAAAACAAATCTGACCATCAAAAATTTCCCAAAGCTATCCCAATAGATGCACATAGGTTAGTAGGTTAAACTAGCAAAGTTAGAGGCTTGGTCTAGGGTTAGTTTGTGAGATATTAGTGGTTAGGGTTAGAGTTTAAAGCAGCCCTAATGGTTCTAGGTTAGTTTTACTACATCAGTAAGAATTTGTGGGAGAAAGAGGATGCCCAAATGGAGGAAGAATCCCCAAGGCATCAAGATTATTATCCAAAAGAGACAACTTCAAAATTTGAAATTTGTATGTTTACCAAGGAATCAATTTATATCTCCCATGCAATAAGTAAATGACTAGTGCCTTTAATAAAGGGTTAATGGAGTCAAGAGAATGTGAAGAATCTATATAGGCTACTTCCTTTGGGGTGTAAACCATTTTAGTTCCGCAATGAAAGATTCTCTTAGCTAGGGTTTCAACTAGGAGGGTGTATGCAATTATACTCTTAGTAAATCCTCATGAAACAATATTCCCTTAGAATAAAATGGTGGAAACACAAGTAGGGGTGTATGCCCTTATACTCCCTACTTGGCTCAAGAAAATAGAACCTTTAACTTGTACAAATGATAATGCAATGAAATAAATGGCACCTTCAAGCATTAAAATGCAATAAACGCTAGATTAACCACCAAAAAAGCAATGAAGAAATCCTTCCAAGGCTAGCGCACCATATCCATAAACCATAATGAAGACATAGACATAAACAAAATAACAAGAGAGAGAACTAGCCAAAGTGAGTGAAAATTTCAGTCCAAGAGCCTCTCACAATGGAGAGTTATGTTATCAAAATGAGATCTTATGATCTCTATTTATACAAAATGTAGATAGCATAGTTTGTCCACATAATATTAGGGAAAACACAATATTAGGGGTCAAAAACCCTAATATTTCCCCTTTACAAAGATAATATTTAAAAATTCTCTTTAATTTCACTTTTGCACAAAGAAAACCGTAAAACAAAGGTGATGTCATCCCTTGAAAGAGGACATTTTGGAAAATTGAGAAAGTCATTGGAGCTGGGATACAATGTAGGGAATCCAAAGGCCATGTGGTGATCATCCAGAGTCTCTCCACTTCAAAATTCCAATTTTTGTGCTCTGATTCATCATCAACCACCATATTCCCCTCAAATGAGACGTCAAGCCCCTAGGGACTAATGTTGTGCCCCTTCTAGGAAAGTTGTTTGGCATGCAAAGGGTGGGATATATCTATCCAACTATCTCCTAGGCCTCCGAAAGAATCTCTTTGTCGTCTGACATGTGTGCCTTTGTCATCCATTATGTGGGCTGCTTTCCCTCATGGAAGCCCAAGCTAGGATTGTTCTTCCAAAACTAGACACCAACCTGTACCTGCAAGACAAATGGATACATCCTCCAAGAATCTCAAGTCAAAGAATAATTATGAGTAAATCAAGTCAATAAAAGAGCCATTAAATCATGTATACCAGGACTACATCATACAAACATGTGCTTAAGAAACTAGACATTTTGCGAAGTTTGGTTGTGGGAGGGTTGGCATGGTACTCATTTTCAATGGATCAAACCTCCTAAGGCTCAGAAAAACCCAACCTAATTCATGTGAATGAAATGGAAAGGATGGGGGAAGTACTCAATGGCCATGGGGTTCATGATATGCAAGGGTCCATAGTATCTCATTTATGGGTGCCTTTGTGGAGGGTGTGCCACACCTTTGTCCATAATGCATTTTTCCCAAGCCCATCAATTGCCCTTTATCTTTCTTTCTTTGTAATTTATTTCAATATAGCATAGGGTGAGTTGGATGCCATTACCCTGGTGTGTTGACCAGATATCGACAGTGTCACCCACAAGTACTTTCACGGAAATGAGAAGGTTGGCTCATGATGAGAGCCCCTTTCCCTCAACCATGAAACTGAGAGCCATTACCCTAGTGTGATGGCCAGAAATGGTAATATCATAACATTAGATACCCATGGACGTGATAGTTTAGCTCATGACAAGACCCCCTATCCTCAAATGATCATTTAAGTGTCTTTATTTATTGTTTTCATGGGATCCTTATTTTCTTGCAGAGAATCTTTTCATTGACTTCTCAGGATCCCCTGGGCAAATCATCTGGAAGGTTCTTTCATTAGGCTTATATCTTCGCGATCTAACTTCCCTCTGGGCCTTCAACCCCTTCTTCCCACTAAATGAGGAATGGTCCCTTCTAGGGTTAGTCTACCCCAAAATCCCAAGAGATGATATCATGAGGGGAAATAATGATGGAAAGTGGTAAGTATGGTCAGGAGTGGCATGATGACTCATCAAAGGAAGCTCCCAGAAACACCCCATCCTAAGGGTGACCATATAATTAAGTTCCCCAAGACAACCACCAACATTTAAACAAGGTAAAAGGCATAGTTTCCAAAGAAAATGTATAATAATAAAAAATAACCTCCAATACACAAGCTAGAATGCCTCAAATATTAAAATGATACCCACCATCATACCTGAATTGTCTGGAGAAAGACCCAAGTGACCTGTGGTGGTAAGATGATGTGGACAATGACCAACTGTTGGATGAATGTGGCAAAAGTGTGGGTCTTTGGATGTGCATAAGGGATATTGTTGGTCATGTGGCCTCTTGACACTCCATATTTTCAACATGAGGGCCTTGAGACGTAATCTCCTTAGTTATCCACAAAATGGGGATAACATCTGGATCCTACTTGGGGACATGTTCTCGCCGTAGAGTGCATGAGAACCACAACATCTGCTCGTAGACTTGTGACTGCAAAGAAACATCAAACTGTCAATTGCAGGATGGCCTACGCATCCTTGTTCTCGTATGGTCATAATCAAAACTAACTGAGCTAGAAAAATAAAATTTTGACAAAATTTATAATGAAGTATATGTTATAACATGAACTTGTCAGAGTCCTGTGGGTTTGTGGTTTCTATCTAAGTCTGTAATTTTTCCCTGTCTCTCTCCTTTTTGTAGACCAAGTCTTAAAGTTTTCCCTTTGAATGGTAAAGTCAATTTTGTTTTCCCCTTTTTGTTTAAAAATTCTAGTTTTCCTTGATGTCTTACCTGAAAAAGTATCAGTTCGAAGCCTTTCTGTTTTCCTCTAAAGATGAACACCCATATCCTTTTGTTTCAACCACTCGTTCTCTTGTTTTCCCAAGCCCTTATCCAGTCGTCCAAGTCTTTGTTTACACATTCCACAACCACAGGCTCAAAGCATGACACTCAAAGCGGTCCGTTCTAGACCTGAATCAAGAAAAAAGGTAGGTTCAACTTTCGACGGCAGGAATTCCATGTGGAGTTCATATTAGCGGCTCGCGGACATTCAAAATCTTAAAAGTTGCACGAAGTATAGTGTCGGAGAAAAAGGCTCGAAGAGAGCATGAGCCGTTGTTTTTTAAAGGGATGGGTGGCAGTTGATCCAAGTGTTCGGGGAAATAAGCTTCGAGAGTTTCGATGTGAGAAGTGTGTGGAATTCTCGAAGTGACGAAGACTGAACTCCCGAAATAATTTGAGCCATCAAAATCTGAGTATGCATGGGGGCAGATCCCTTGCTTCAAAGTTCGGTTCTCTGAATAATTGTGGGAGTTAAACATTGCAAAGTTCCAAAGTGTCTGAAGTCTCGAATACCCGAAGGAGATCCTGATCGTTGATTGAGGAGGGAGTAGAAGGGTCGTTGATCTGGTTGAAGGGGTCAAAGTCCCGAAGCAAGACCAAAACCGTTGATTGAATAGAACGCGTGTCAGTAGATTGACAGCTCCGGGTAAAAGCACAGAAGGTAAGCGATATTTGAGTTTGGATTTTCCCGGATCCCGGAGGCCCAAAGTGGATCTCGACCGTCCTAATACAGGAGCCACGCATCATCAGATCCTTATCTCTAGAGGTTTTTATTGGGGCAAATATAGATTGAATTTTGAAAGGCTGAAAGCACCTGTATTTGGTCATAGAAGAAGATCTGCATGGCCTTGAGGCGCCGAGATTGACTCGAAGAAGTCATGGGCACCGCCTGGAACATTCATGGGTGTCATGCCTTGTTCTAATCCCGATGAAGGAAGTTAATGGAAATGGGAGTGGTGGTTGAAAATTCAACTCACTCCATAAACGGAAAGCAGGCTGAGAGTGGCCGTGAAGGCAGAATTTCAATCTGAAGCTTCCTTATGGACAAATTTTCCTATAAAGCACATAACTGCGCCTAGTTCAAATATGACATGAGGATGCCTACACAATCTGACAGAGCAGGTGCCGACTGAAAGCGTTAATGCAGTGGTCCGATCACACTCCTGGTGGTTGCAACATTTCTAAGTATATATAGGCAATTTTAGTATTTTGTTAAGGTTGAATGGTTGAGCTAGGCTCCCTGCTATTGTAATATTTTTATGAAGAACACTGGTTCTTTGGTTATGTATTTGTTCTTGAGACATCTTGGTTAATCTAAGTCAGCTTTCTTGATCCATCTTATTTGCCTCTGATACTGAGAGAGTTCATGATTGACTAATTCACATGGATTGTTGTGATTGTATTATGATGAATGTTTGATTATAATGTTGTTATAATTTCTTTCAGTTTCTTTGATATTTGAATTCAAGACGATCTTGATTTTAAGTTTTTCCTCCTTTGGCTATTGGAAGACTTGATGTCCACAACAGAACTCTAAACTCTCCTCACCAAAGTCTTCCCTCTATTCACCCTTACTCCAACTTACTGACTGAAGTTGATTCCAGACCTCAATTTCTTATGCATGCTAGTCTAGATTTCTGAGTTAGAACGTTATTATCATTGAGTCCTCTCCATTTGATAACCTAAAACTCATTTACATTTATTGTATAAACTGATGGGTACTGGCTTACCTTCTATGCAATCTGAGGGTGAGTTCTAGTGCTAACATTTATGACACTGTTGCCGGGGACAAATTGAAAACTTTTCCCTGGGATAGAATGACAAAGAAGCTTTTGGTTTTGAAGGTGCATCAGATATCAAAACCATTGAAGATTACAACTGTGCACCTCATGACTCCACTATTCAGATGACCCAGAGAGGATTATTTAAGAACAGGAAAGCTTTCTCAAATTTTTTTTTGTTGCTATCCCATATTGAAAATCTCTCTGGATGAACGATAATAACCAGATATGGTCTTTGATGGTGAAAAAAGACTAGACAATTTTAGGCTACAGATCATTCACCTAGAGACTACATGATTAAAGAACCCAATGGCGAATCCACTGGTTTGAAATGGACCAGATCTTAGCTCAGAGGTTTTCTTTCTGTGATTTTTCAAAAATAGTTGGTTTCCCTAACCCACTACTTAGTAGAGATGAATGGGAAAGTAGCCTTCCTAGATTTCGAGGAAAAGGGTGGGAAGTACCAGCTGAGAATTTGGTGGACTTTCATGAATTTATTCATCGACTTCATATCGTGCATGAAGATGTTCAGATTAATCTTTTCAAGTATTCATTACAGGGGATTGTTCATGATTGGTGTCGATCTCTTCCCGTTGCAAGCATCAGTTCTTTGACCAGTTTTCATGCAGCTTTCAATTTGTTTTATAAAGATTATTTTCCAGCTGAGTGTCTTTATAAAAATTGTTGTGATGAGTTTTCCTTGTTTCATGAAGATTCTGCTAGTAATGAAAACCATATTTGTGATAAAGTTGTTACTATGGAATAAAGCATTTGCTGTGAAGAGATAGAGGTGTTGGATGATATTCATTATGATAACCATAGCACATAAACATCTGGCATCATTTTATAGGTATTTGTTCCTTTAGTTGTTCATGCAGACCAACATGTCTCTTTTGAAAATTATGAGGTCCAAGAGCAAATGTTTTCTGCAGTAGATATTTCTCTTGATTATGGAATTGAGATAGATGATAAGCTAGCTAAGAGAATTAGTGAAGATTTCTCTTTGTTTCTTCCTAGATTTTCAGGATTGAAGGCAGAGGTAGTTTTTTTCTCTTGTGAAGAAAATGCAGAAGACATTTCTGTCCTTGAAACAAATGTTTTGGGCAGACTTACTTATGAGGGAGAATTTGTTAGAGGTACTGACCGAAAGAAACCCATTTTTGATGAATATCCCAGTAAGGATGATGAAGAGGAAGAGCTAAAGGTGCAGTTTATCTCCTGTATTGAACCTGCAAATGAGAAAGTATCACCTGGGATCAACCGAACCACATCATTACTCTACCCACCTATACACTCTGAGAACATCGAACAACGAGTGAGAAACAAGGAAGTGGAGGAGGTAATTTCTTAACAGTTGAGCTTTCCTGATTATAAATTTTGTGACCCCGTGGGGTTGTATATGGAGCTATGTTTTTAAAAAGCACTGGAACCTACAAGGTTATTCATATTATCATCACTTAGGGGTATGGTTGATGTTCCAAATCATGTTCTCATTTTGCTGTCATACTTCCCTTACCTTTTGTGGATCATTTGCAGTGAAGAGAAGAATTATATTACAGAGCAATCTGGGTGGCTATGGTGGAAGTTTTCTTTCACCTAACGCTTTGTAAAAATTAGTTAGCCTAGGATTGTACATAAATAAGATCTTTCTGGAGCATGTGTGTTTGTTTTCCTTTTTATGAGTAGAATAGTGTACATGTCAGCCTTCGGCGAAATGTTTTGAGCTCGACTCCATAACCCAACACCTAAGGCCCTGGAACTACTTGTTCTTGGCAGCTCACAGGGAGCATGCCATCCCCTGTGGAGCCAACTGTTATCACATGAACTTGTCAAATTCCTGTGGGTTTGTGGTTTCTACCTAAGTCTGTAATTTTTCCCTGTCTCTCTCCTTTTCGCAGACCAAGTCTTAAAGTTTCCCCTTCGACTGGTAAAGTTGGTTTTGTTTTCCCCTTTTTGTTTAAAAATATTGGTTTTCCTTAATGTCTTACTTGAAAAATTCTCGGCCTGAATCCTTTCTTTTTTCCTCTAAAGATGAACACCCATCTCCTTTTGTTTCAATCACTTGTCCTATTGTTTTCCCAATCCCTTATCCAATTGTCCAAGTCTTTGTTTACACAGGCCGCAACTACGGGCTTAAAGTGCAACACTCAGAGCGGTTCGTTCTGGAACCAAATCAAGAAAGAAGGTAGGTTCAACTTTCAACGATGGGAATTCCATTTGGAGTTCATATTAGCGGCTCGTGGGCATTCAGAATATTAAAAGTTGCGCGAATTATAGCGCTAGAGCAAAAGGCCCGAAGAGAGCATGAGCCGTTGATTTTTAAAGGGACATTTGGTAGTTGATCCAAGTGTTTGGGGAAATAATGTTCGTGAGTTTCGAAGTGAGAAGTGTGTGTAATTCTTGAAGTTTCGAAGCCCGAACTCCCGAAATAATCTGAGCCATCAAAAGATGAGGACGCATGGAGGCAGATCCCTTGCTTTGGAGTTCAACACTCTAGAGAATTGTGGGATTTAAACATTGCAACATCCCAAAGTGTTCGAAGCCCTGAAGACCCGAAGGAGATCCCAATCGTTGATAGAGGAGGGAGTAGAAGGGTTGTTGATCTGGTTGAAGGGGTCAAAGTCCCGAAGCAGGAGGAGAACCATTGATTGAAGAGGACACGCATCAGTAGATCAACAACTCTAGGTAAAAGCATAATGAGATTTGAGTTTGGATTTTCACAGAGCCTGGAGGCCCGAAGTGGATATCGACCATTCTAATATAGGATCCACGTGTCATCAGATACTTAGCTCTGAAGGTTTTTCTTGGGGAAAATATAGTTTGAAGTTTGAAAGGCCGAAAGTGCCCGTGTTTGGTCACATAAGAAGATTTGCATGGCCTCGAGGCATCGGGATTGGCCTGAAGAAGTTGTGGGCACCGCTTGGAACATTCATGGGTGTAATACCTCGTCCCAATATTGATGAAGGAAGTTAATGGAAACAGGAGTGGTGGTTGAAACTTCAACTCACTCCATAAATGGAAAGCAGGCTGAGAGTGGCTGTGAAGGCAAATTGTCAATCCAAAGCTTCCTTATGGACACATTTTCCTGTAAAGCACATAACTGCACCTGGTTCACATCTGACATGAGGATGCCTACACAATCTGACAGAGAAGGTGTTGAATGAAAGCGTTAATGCAGTGGTCCAATCACACTCCTGGTGGTTGCAACATTTCTAAGTATATATAGGCAGTTTTAGTATTTTGTTAAGGTCGAATGGTTGAGCTAGGCTCCCTGCTATTGTAATATTTTTATGAGGAACACTGGTTCTCTGGTTATGTATTTGTTCTTGAGACATCTTGGTTTATCTAAGTCATCTTTCTTGCTCCATATTAGTTTCCTATGATACTGAGAGAGTTCATGATTGACTGATTCACATGGATTGTTGTGACTGTATTATGATGAATGCTTGATGATAGTGTTGTTATAATTTCTTTCAGTTTCTTTGAGATTTGAATTCAAGAGGATATTGATTTTAAGTTTTTCCTCCTTAGGCTTCTGGAAGACCTGATGTCCACAATAGACCTCTACACTCTCCTCACCAAAGTCTTCCCTCTATTCACCCTTACTCCAACTTACTGACTGAAGTTGATTCTAGACCTCAATTGCTTATGCATGCTAGTCCATATTTCTTAGTTAGAACGTTATTATCATTGAGTCCTATCCATTTGATCACCTAAAACTCATTTGAATTTACTGTATAAACTGATGGGTACTAGGCTTACCTTCTATGCAATCTGAGGGTGATTTCTAGTGCTAACAATTTACATGTATGATGATGAAATCAATAATGCGAGTAGAGAAAAATGAAGATGCAATGCACCTAAACTTATATGAACAAACAAAATTCAATATGAAAGAAAACATGATGACTTACCTACTTACCTGGGGTCCTGGGACCTTGAATATCAAGTCTCGAAGGTGTCGGGTTAAATCATACAACCAACGCAACCACCTGATCATCGGCCAAAGATATTTCCCCATGTGCTTAATCATGTGAATCAACAAAGATAAGTCCAACACATAGTAATCATGAGCATAAATAAACATATAATAAATCATGAAATAAAACTCATGGAGATGGGTGGGAGGGAGGAAATCATGTTGAAAAGAGAAACCACAATCTCAATTGTCCTAGAAATCTCGCCTGAAAGCATAGCCACAAGCCCGATCTATCCTCTAGGGAGTGGACTAGAATATGTATATGATGACACATATTCATCCTCATCAACACAATCATTGCTCCATGAAGACTGAGAATATGTGAGGTAACTCAAGAAGACCCTATGCTTCACCTGAGGGGAAGAAATGAGGTATGGGACGAGCTCAGGTCTAGAAGAAGAAAAACACCACCTCTTTGTTTGCGAATCCTCGTGAGAATCTCCAAGATGAAAAAACTTTATCTTTGTAGAGTGAACCTTTGATTTCCTCAGGATGGCTATGTCTTGGTACTCTTCCAAAATCAAGGCCGAAGATGTCTGAAAATCCTCATAGAAAAAATATTCATCACCCTGAATATGTTGTGACAAGTCATTCTCAAATGAATCGAGAAAATATGTGATCATGTCACTATCACCATATGAAACATCTGAGTCATATATTCATGGAGACCAATCTTTTTTTTGAGGGCTACCCTCAATGTCGTAAGTGGGATCTCTATTGAAGGTGAAAAGGCCCATGTTCCATCCACGTTTTCCAATCGTTATGAAAGTGGCAATATGTCAATCATCTGTATCTGATGGCTCTTTTAGTTCTCCTTCACTTCCAGGATCATGGAATAGGATGTCATCAAGATCCTCGAAAGGGTCATAACTCATAGTGTTCTCCTCTTGATGTGTAGGAAGAAAAGTGGCTTGGATGTCTTCATCTGGGTCATTGAGTGAAAGCACTTCATCTTCCTTAAAGGCCTCCTCAGAATCTTCTACATGATAGGCTTCATCAGGATCTTCTTGGAATATTTCTTCATAAGCATGTTCTTCAAAAACCTCCTCATCTGTGAGGGTTTGGTCTTTGACATATTCATGCAATAACTCTTTTACTTTGTTCATCAACTCTTCAACGACTTTATTAGCATCTCTTTCCCTTTCCACCTGCAAAATTTCCTTCCATGAGAAATGGAGAGGTTTTGGTTGATTCCAAGGTGCCATAGTCCCATAGACTATAAGAACACCTCAAAGGAGTCTCCAGGGGAGAGAAAGGCTCATAAAAGGACGAAAAGGGGAAGAAGGGGAAACGTAAGTAAGGGGAAGGTGGGTTCGAGAAAGGTGGAGTCTCCAGACAAACTTTGAAGAAGGTTTGTCAAAGGAAATAAGTAGGTTCTTGGAGAGGAGTTGCCAGGCAAGCTTATGGTGAAGGATTTGGGAAAGAGACTTGCCAAAAGTGTCATTTAGGGCACGAAGAGGATTCAAAATCCTCCTCGGCAATGACACCAAAATGTTATAGTACAAGTTGTAGGTTGGGAAAATCCTGACACAACCACAAAATCATGTTCTACAACTATGGGACACTACACCCAATGTCACCTCGATGTAGGTCCTGCACTTGGGGGGTGACTAAGGTCCCTCCTGGGAGGCGATCTTGAAAACCCTAGGGGGAATGAGAAGGATGAAGGGAGGTGTAAGGAGAAGTCCCTCGGAAGGTCAAGTGATGGAAGAATAGATTGGTTGAAAATGGTAAGTAAAGATAGGTAAATGGATACTGAGTAAAGAGATAGTTGTCTGTGCACCTGTGCTTTCTTGAGACACAATAAAAGACACTTTTCCAACCAAGTATAGTAATGGATCAAAAAGTTAAGCTTGATGTCCCTAAAATACAACAACATACAAGTTAGTAAATCAGCAATAGATTACATCCAAATCAACAAGTAAAAGGCCTATATTAGTTAGCAATGTCAGCAATAAAACTAGCAACCAATGTGGACTGAAAATAGCACTTCAAGACTGAATAAATATGACTATCATAAAAGTAAAATTTCCCATCAAAAAGTTCCCAAAAATAGCCTAATATATGCACCTAGGTTAGTAGGTTAAACTAGCAAAGTTTGAGGGTTAGTCTAGGGTTAGTTTGTGAGATATTAGCGGTTAGGGTTATAGTTTAAAGAAACCATAATGGTTGTAGGTTATTTTTAATATAGAAATAAGAATTTGTGGGAGAAATAGGACACCTTAAGGGAGGCAGAATCCCCAAGGCATCAAGATCATTATCCAAAAGATACAACTTCAAACTTTGAAATTTGTACGTTTACCAAGGCATCAATTTATTTCTCCCATGCAATAAGTAAATGACTAGTTCCTTTAAGAAAGGGTTAATGGAGTCAAGATAATGTGAAGAAGCTAGTTAGGCTACTACCTTGGGATTGTAAACCCCTTTACTCCCCAAGGAAATCTTCTCTTATCTAGGGTTTTAACTAGGAGGGTGTATGCAATTATACTCTTAGTAAACCCTTATGAAGCAATATTCCCTTTACAATAAAATGGTGGAAACAAAAGTAGGGGTGTATGCCCTTATACTCCCTACTTGGATCAAGAAAATAGAAACTTTAACTTGTACAAATAATAATACATTGAAATAAATGGCACCTTCAAGCATTAAAAGGAAATAAAAGCTAGACAAACCACCAAAAAACCAATGAATAAATTCTTCGAAGGCTAGCGCACCATCTCCATCAACCATAACCAAGACACAACCATAAACAATATCCAAAGAGAGAGAACTAGCCAAAGAGATAAAAAATTTCAGTCCAAGAGCCTCTTGCAATGGAGAGTTATGTTATCAAAATGAGATCTTATGATCTCTATTTATACAAAATGTAGCTAACATAGTTTGTCCACATAATGTTAGGGGTAAACAACCCTAATCTTACCCCTTTACAAAGATAATATTTAAAAATTATCTTTAATTTCACTTTTGCACAAAGAAAACCCAAAAACAAAGGTGACATCATCCCTTGAAGGAGGACATTTTGGAAAATTGAGAAACTCGTTGGAGATGGTATGCAACGTAGGGACTCTAAAGTCCATGTGGAAATCATCCGAAGCCTCTCCACCTCAAAATGCCATGTGTCATTCTCTGATTCATCATCAACCACCATATGCCTCTCAAATGTGATGTCAAGCCCCTAGGGAGTGATGTTTTTCCCCTTCTAGGAAATTCGTTTGGCATGCAAAGGGTGGGCTATGTCTATCCAACTGTCTCCTAGGCCTCCGAAAACATCTCTTTGTCATTTGACATGTGTGCATATGTCATTGATCCTGTGGGGTTCTTTCCCTCATGGAAGCCCAAGCTAGGCTCGTTCTTCCAAAACTGGCCACCAACCTGTACCTGCAAGACAAATGGATACGGATTCCAAGGATCTCAATTCAAAGCATCATGATGAGTAAATCAAGTCAATAAAAGAGTGATTAAAGCATGTATACCAGGACTACATAATACAAACTTGTGTTTAAGAAACTAGATGTGTTTCCATGTTTGGTTGTGGGAGGGTTGACATGGTACTTATTTTAAATGGATCAAAAACCCTAAGTATAGGAACAACCCTATCTGATTTATGTGAATGGATTGGAATGGATAGGGGAAGTATTCAATGGGCATGGAGTTCATGATATGCAAGGGTCCATAGTATCTCATTTATGGGTGCCTTTGTTGAGGGTGTGTCACACCTTCATCCATAATGCATTTTTTCCAAGCCCATCAATTTCCTTTTATCTTTGTTTCTTTCTACTTTCTTTCAATATAAAATAGGGTGAGTTGTAGGTCACTGCCCTGGCGTGGTCACCAGATATCGACAATGTCACCCATAAGTACTTTCATAGAAATGAGAAGGTTGGCTCGTCATGAGAGCCCCTTTCCCTCAACAATGCAACTGAGAGCCATTACTCTGGTGTGATGACTAGAAATGGTAATATCATACCATTAGATACCCATGGACGTGATAGGTTGGCACGTGATGAGACCCCCTATCCTCAAATGATCCTTTAAGCATCTTTATTTATTCTTTTCATGGGGACCTTATTTTCTTGCGGAGAAGATTTTCATTTCTTTCTCAGGATACCCTGGGTGAAGCATTTGGAAAGTTCTTTCATTCTACTTTTATCTTTTTCCAACTAACTCCCATTTGGTCCTTCAATCCCTTCTTCCCACGAAATGAGGAATGGTCTCTTCTAGGGTCAGTCTAACCCAAAATCCCAAGAGATGATGTAATGAGGGGAAATAATGATGGAAAGTGGTAAGTATGGTCGGGAGTGGCACAATGACTCATTAAAGGAATCTCCCAGAAACACCCCATCCTAAGGGTGACCATCTACTTGAGTGCCCCAAGCCAACCACCAACATTTAAACAAGGTAAAAAGCATATTTTCCAAAGCAAATGTTTAATAATAAAAAATAACCTCCGATACACAAGCTAGAATTCCTCAAATATTTAAATGATACCCACCATCATACTTGATTTGTACCACATGGAGAAAGACCCAAGTGACATGTGGTGGAAAGATGGTGTGGACGATGACCAACTGCTGGATGAATGTGGTGGAAATGTGGGTCTCTGGTTGTGAAAAAGGGATACTGCTAGTCATGTGGCCTCTCGAGACTCCATATCTGCAACCTGAGGGCCTCGAGATGTAATCTCCTTAGTTATCCACAAAATGGGGATAACACTATTATTTATACTAATTCTACCTTCTATGGAAACTTCTAGAGGAATATCTTTCTAGAAGCGGAAGCTTCTATTAGGTCTTCTTACATTGACTTTTTCTCCTTTATTTATTAGGCCTTATTATCTAATTTCATCCTTTATTACATAGAAAACATATCCTACTAACTAATGACCCAT
>SNQJ01S0004873.1:286290-333335 GCA_010110895.2 Picea sitchensis | reverse complement strand
TTTTAAATATACATCTTTTTCCAAATATTTTAATTTTTGGTTTAATCAAATCTCTTATTATATTTAATATTTTTAATATTTGATCAAACCAAAAATTAGAGTTTAATAATTAAATATAATGAGAGTTTTAATTTTGATAATTATATTTTTAATATTTGATCAAACCAAAAATTAGAGTTTAATAATTAAATATAATGAGAGTTTTAATTTTGATAATTAAATATAATGAAAATTTTAAATTTTGGTTTGATACTTTTAAGAATTTGATAATTAAATATAATGAGAGTTTAGTAATTAAATATAATGATTTTTAGATGAAGAGATTAAAAATTTAAGAGTTTGATAATTAAATATAATGAGAGTTTTAATTTTGATAATTAAATATAGGAGTTTTAAATGATAATTAAATATAAGGAGAGTTTTAATTTTGATTATTATATATAAGAGTTTTAATTTTGATTATTATATATAAGAGTTTTAATATTAAATATAATAAGAATTTGATAATTAAATATAATGATTTTAAGATGATAAGATTAAACATTTTCTTTTTACACCTTTAAAAAAATTCACATGTAAGTTCTCATCTTTTGGAGATTTTATAGATTTTATTTAACCATTATATAATTTAATTTAATTTAATTTTAAAGTTATGATCAAGCTAGATACTAAATTGGTGTATGAAACATTTTGTTTGTGGGATAAAGGATCATTTTCCGTAATTTTTATTAAATCATTATATAATTTAATTTAGTTTTAAGGTCACAATCAAACCAGATACAAAATTGATTGTTAAAATCTACACAAGTATACATACCTTATTTCCTCTGGATTTGAATTTATAACCGCTTAGGAAAAACAACATATTATTAACCATTAGATCTACTCAAGTTATATATATATTCTTTCTTAATTATTAAATTATATATATATATAATTTTTATTTTTTCCTGTGTAATGGATTTTTAATTTTTTTTTGTGTAATGCATTTTTCGAAGAAACTTCTTCAAATCAAGTTAATAGCCAATAATTAGTTCATTGAAAAAGTAAACATGTCACAAAGAAACAACTTTTCTTTTAATAATCTAATTGACATTTCTATACCACTTCTTATTTACACAATGTGAAGATATTTTTCACAGGAATTTTGATGAAAGATATTCTTTACATGAATTTTGATTTGGTCAATATATTATATCTTATTCCATATATCTATGTTTTGATATTGTTTTACCATTCCTAATATCTATGGATCTATGTTTTGATATTGTTTTACAATTCTTAATATTCTTAATTCCATTTTTTATTTCAATTTTTTTCATTATGTAATCTACTTTGCTCTCCTTTGGAAAGAGTATCTGAGTTGTATCACTTTAAAGTTTGGGCACATAATTTGTGGATAGTTAAGCTCATTAATTATTACATTTAACCTCACTAATTAATATTCTCAATTCCATTTTTTATTTCAATTTTTTTCATCCTGTAATCTATTTTGCTCTCCTTTGGAAGGAGTATCTGAGTTGTATCATTTTAAAGTTTGTGCACAAATTTGTGGATAGTTAAGCTCATTAATTATTACATTCAACCTCACTAATTAATATTCTTAATTCCATTTTTTATTTCAATTTTTTTCATTCTGTAATCTATTTTGCTCTCCTTTGGAAGGAGTGTCTGAGTTGTATCACTTTAAAGTCTGGGCACATAATTTGTGGATAGTTAAGCTCATTAATTATTACATTTAAAGCTCATGCTTTATAACCTTGTCATATACTTAAGTATGCGCATTTTTCCTTCCATTCTATAGTAGTTATTGCTGGTCACTCAGAAATTACAAGTTTTGGAACGATTTAATGGATTTCTTTATGATATATTGCAGTGTGTTCCAAAAGCATTTGTTAATCGTTGGATGCAGAAAAGATCGTTTCAAGTAAGACTTTTGTGTGGGAAGAAATCAAAAAGTTGGCAGGTTTTGTTTTCAACATTTGAAAGATTTTCTGGATTTCATACTGGGTGGAAAGCCTTCGCTATTAGTAATGGGCTGCAAGAAGGAGATAAATGTGTTTTTAAGTTGTTAGACGAGTTAAAGTACGTTTTTGAGGTCCATGTCATTAAGTATGGACTCCATGGCGAATGTGGAAATAGACAAAAGAAAAAAAATGTAGCAGGAGAAGATGAAGACATGTGTGGTAAACCCAAATCATTCTATGGTTGAGTACAGTCTGTTGTAGGTTATGGAAGTCACAGTCCAGTTCAGGTTACATGTACTAAAGGACCTAAACAAAAATCCAAAATTGAAGTCATCGATCTAGATGAGTCAATTTGAAAACTTTCTTCATGTTTTTTGATGTCCTGAGAGTAATATGTTTCCAAATGCTTTTGGACAGTTTGGTTTCTTCACATTTACCAAATGCTTCTGGAAATTTAATTTTAATAGGATAATACAGTTATTTTTTCTATAAATGAAATCCTTGTATGTTTATCCATTATCTGTCATGCATGTCACTTTGTGTTGCTTATGGTGAGTTGAATCATTTTCGATTTCTGTCCATATTCTATTTGGATGGACTTGTGCATTAGAACGGGGTAACGATACAAGTCTCACTGTTTTCTTTATGGTCACAAACGTTTTGATGATTTACAAACAGTAGAGGAGTTTGGGGAGGGGGCGATTCCGAGAATCGCATAACCTCCCCATTTAATTTGAATTTTGTTGAGGGTTGTTTTTAATTTTGATTTTTTAATCCGTTTTGTTTCTAGTTTTTGAAATTTTGATTTTTGAGTGTTGTTTTTAATATTTGTTTTCAACTTTCATTTTTTAGTTTTTTATTTTTATTTTTATTTTATGAAATTTTTTTAAAGGTTTTTTAATATAAGGTTTTTATTTTTTATTTTTTTAAGGTTTGCATTATGCCATTTTTTTAAGGTGTTAATTTTTTTGTGTGTGTTTTTCTAACTTGTCTACGTAATTGTTTTTCTTTTCCAATATATTAATTTTTTTAATGTAGATTTAATTTTTTTATTAATAAATGATTTTTCAAGTCCATTTTGAGGTTGATTTTAGATTCTTTGTTTGTGGGGTTATTGGTTGTCAAGGATTCATATTCAATTAAGTTGTGATTTTGACTCCAAAAATAAAGTTGGTGTTATTCAAAGCATCAATTTTTTCAAAGATTAATTTTGTACAATGGTTTTGGTTGTTAAGCCTTCAAACAAGTTACAATTTTAACCACCATTCCAAAAAATGTTCGATTGGTATCAAAACAGAGTAAAAACAACTATTAAATATGGTCTCTAAAAAACCAAAACTTTGGAAGGTTCTCATTAATTTGATAACTTTGTTGAATTTTGAAACAAAATCAATATCTAACCATAAAGATAATTGTGAATTGAATATTCGGATCTAGTTATTTCTTCTATTACTACAATGTTTCTTCCTTATTTAAAAGTTAAAATAATTTCTTATGTGAATAGACTTAAACTTGTTTTTATTAATTAGTTAAATTTTACTAATAATGAAGATAGCATCATTTTTTATTAAAGGATAGGTATTGTATATGAAAACCAATGGTTTTTTGGTTTGTTTTATATTTGTTTATTAAAGAGTAGGGATTGCATATGAAAATGAATGGTTTTGTTTGTTTGTTTTATATTTGTTTATTAAAGGGTAGGGATTGTATATGAAAATGAATGATTTTTTGGTTTGTTTGTTGAAGGGTAAGTATATTGAAATGATTGGTTTTTTCATGGGTTAGAGATTGTATATGAAAATGTTTGTTGGGTCATGTAACATGTTTGTAACTAGAATCTTGAATCATGCTTGTAATTAAAATATTGTAATTAGATTAATTTTACTAAATTAATTATAAGGTCGACAGAGGCGGTTGGATGGTAAAGTCGTTCTTGCAACGAAGGTCAGGTCTTGTGCTCAAACCCGAGCAAGGACGTGGTCTAGTCGCAGAACAAAGCTTAACTAGGCCAAGCCTGCATATATTTTCCCTTGGATGGGGTGTTTCCATGTGCAATGGATTATCGGGACACGGGGAGGCCTCCGGGATGGGAGGCCAGCCACCTGGCACCCATCTAGTCACATCCTCGCTCTCCAAATTCCCATGCAGGACATCACTCATATGTCAACTTCCATTCCTCCTACGTGTTCCCGTAGTCTCACGAACCAAACACTCTGGATTGCAGGGGATGTCATGGTGAGAGCCAGACGTGGGGTTTTTCGGGGCTCATATGATCACTACTTGGCTCATTATATGTTGAGCACTTCACTCACCAACTCCAAGTGCTTTGTGTGCATCTTGGCCTTGCCTGGGTACAACTTCCTCACGCTCACCTTGGCTCTCCTTTGTTTTCTTCTCTGCATCCCCTCTAACTCCGTCAGTGCCTCCCCCATCGCCTTAGATATGCCTCGTCCTAGAGGCAAGCCCAAGAGGGGCACCGCTTGGTACGCGTCCAGAGGAAGACTTCCACCCACCTTTGATCATTTGGTCGAGGTTGCGCATCCCCCCACCCCTCCTCCAAATGACGAGCCTCTTCACTTTCACCCCCCTACAGGGAATTCCAGATCTTGGGACCCGAGGAAGTAGAAACCCACCCACTTTCTCATGAAGCCGCTCCTCCCCCTGTTCTTGAGACAATTGTTGCACCCCCTCCCTCACAGCCCCTCATAGACCCCCTCACTAAGATTTCTCCCCTCTCAAACCCCTCTGACTACTGTTTCGAGTGGTTAAGGCCCCTGTTGCAGGTACCTCGGTAGAATTGTGCGTCCCCTCCCTCACAACCCTTCATAGACCCCCTCATGAGGCTTTCCCCCCTCTCGAACCCCTACGACTATAGGCTCGAGTGGTTCGACCTGTTTGGTACCTCGCTGGGGTATGTGCCACCACCCCCTTCCCCTCCACGTCGCCCTCCACCTTCGCCTTCTAGCCCTTGCCACCAACCTCCTCCCTCCCCTCCTCGTCACCTTCCCTCTGGCCTTTTCCCCTCCCCCTCCACCTTAGACTCCCTGACTTATCCAAATGGTGGTCTTAGGAGCGACGAACAGGCTTTGGACGCCATGAGCATTCTGCGAAGGGACCTGATCAGCTTCAAACGGGACCTGAGTAGCATCAATCGAGACCTAAGGGAACTTAAAACAATTGCACTCGAAATGCAAAATAGAGTGGCAGATCGGTTGGAGCAGAGCTGATAAGTTGATGGCCTTCCTCCAGGATCTACGACAGATGATGACAAAAAGCAACAAGGGCAAGAATCAGGCACAAAGTGTCTACACCGGGCCCAGACTCTGTACAGGTTTTTAAATTTCTTCTTGCTTCCATGTTTTGGCAGGAAGTTGCTCATAGGCAGCTAGGGAAGGCTGACAATCTTCTAGTTACTTTTTACTTTTTTCTAAACTATGGTAGTTTCCTTGCATGGCTTGGACATGGATCACCCCATTTTTTGAACATTCGACAGCGGTGGTTTCTTAAAAGGGCACCGCTGCCAAATATAACTCCAAAACAACCTTTTTGACACTTAGGACAGCGATGGTTTCCCAGCTGAGACCCACTATCATGCTAGATAGTTCTTTTTCTTCTTATGTAACTGTTTGTTTTCAGGATCTAATACATAAACTAACTTACAAATTTATTTTTTTACTAAATTAATTATGAAATCACTTATTTTCTTAATCACTATAATGTTGTAAATTATTCTTCCTTATAATGAACTAGAATTTTGAATCTTGCTTGTAATTAAAATCTTGTAATTAGATTATTTTTACTAAATTAACTATGAAATTACTTATTTTCTTAATATTTTTTTAAATGTTGTAAATTATTCTTCCTTATTTTTTTCAACTAGAACATTATCTTATATAGGTAAACATACAACTCTTTTTTTTTTCATTATAAAAGCTAAAAGCTAGAACATTCTCTTATATAGGTAGACTTACACAACACTTTTTTTTTTATTATAGAAGCTAGAGCGTTCTCTTATGTAGGTAGACTTAGAGCTCTTTTTGTTTTTTACTATTATTAAAAATAGCATTTATTTTTCAACATTGTTTTTTGGGTTTGTACCATGCTTCTAATTAGAATTCTGAAACGTTCTTGCAAGTAGAATCTTGAAACAAAATTGATATATAATTATGAAGATAATTACTAATTTGATGTTTAGTAATTTATTAAATGTGAGGTTTCATTTTGATTTTGGTAACTAAACTGCATAATCAGCTATTTTATATTTCTATGTTTATTTGTTAAACTAAATTAGAATGATAGAATTATATTATATGGACATACAAACTTACCTATATGTGGAAGTTATGTATAAGTTTATTATTTATGTTGTTAATGATGGATGTTGTGTAATTTACTTTTAACATACAAATTTAAATGAAAGATTGTGATACATGGATTTTAGTTTGAATTATACATTGAAATGAATCAATAGATACATGCACATTATAAATATTTGAAAGTTATTTATAAGTTTATTATTTATGTTATTAATGATGGATGTTGTGTAATTTACTTTTAACATGCAAATTTAAATGAAAAATTTTGGTACATGTATTCTAGTTTGAATTATATGTTGAAATAAATCAACAGATACATGCACATGATAAATAAAGTAATTTGTTTATATTGTTTGCTGATGAGTAACATGACAATCACCTATAGATAGTTATATGGTTATGCATGATCTTGTGTTTTGGTAAACTAACATATAGGTTAAATGGGCTAAGTGATAGTCACGTAATTGTGATACTAAAGTGATGTAGATGTCATGGACATCAAAAGATGAATTGTATGGTATAAAACATTAATTCGTGATTTAAATATTGATTCAATACATTGCTATGATATGTGGCCAGGCGCAGGTTTTACAGGAAGCACAATTTCCCAAACGATTCATTCGATGACGTGGGTCTAATAATTAAAACAACAAATCAGTTTGGTCATAATAGGGTATTGACCTTAGTTCTATTAGGAGGGGTGGAGGTCTTACTCACCATTTATCCTTCGAAATCCAAAGTTGTGGGAGGCCCATGTTAAGCCATGCTCCCTTAGGTGGGTGATGACAACTATCGATTGTCTATTGGGGAAGTTTGGTCGATATACTTGACACTTCTTACAAGTTCTGTTTGGGTTTAGGTCTAGTTGACGCTCTAGCATATTCCAACATAGGAAAGGATATGATGTGGAAGATGAAAGTAGCTTAGGGAGGAGGGGTGATTTAGAGTAGTTAATGATGTTGTTGAGAATTTGAAATGCCATCTTGGTTCCATAATTAGTTCTTTTTGTGTCTTAAATGATGTCGTAATTCATTTATGTTGATCTAGGTGTAATGTTTAATTCACGTTGTATTATTGTGACTTAGTTAATAAGATTGTTGGATGTTGTGTTTAAAGAATTACTATCTTGCATGCTTGGAGGACAACATAAGAGAACCATGCATTAGAGGTGATAATTGTTATCATTAGTACACACACACGCTATGTATGCACTGATAACACATACATACCTTGTGCACATATACTAATATCATTTTGAAATACAATAGCTAATAAAATAGTATTATTAACGATTGATGCATGATGAGTGTAGTAAAAGGTAAAAATTGTGTGCCTGTAATTTAACTTTCATTTGGATTAATTTACTTTCATTTTGGAAATTTTTATTTTATTAAAAGAAGAAATTTCATTTTATTTAGAATATGATTTCATTTAGTAAAAAAGAGAATTTTGTAATTTACCCAAAATGAATTGAATTGATTAGATTTTATGTCAAGCTTATTAATCTTATTAATCTTGGGTAGGTGAGGGAATGCTTTATTATATTTTGACCTTCATAGGACTCTCAAGAGGTTAGGAAGGTGGTGGGGGAAAAGACGTAAAGGGGAGATTTGGGAGAAGGGTAAGGGGTTGGATGATTTTTGGAGGGAACTAATAGGAATAAATGAACAAGGACAATAGGACTTGAGAACCTTGAGCTTGGGAACATTTCTTATGGATTCTATAGAGTTTATTCTAGTACTAGTTATTTTTGTGGTTGTTAGAGACACATGCACGTAGGGATACAAAACCCAATATTCCTAGAGATAAACAATTTGATAAGTTTGTTGTGGAGAAATATCATCAATTGGATAACAAGATATCCATAGTATATGCCTACTGATCCTAGACAAACAATGGAGCTAGACTTCTATGGTTTTCATATACAAAATCAAAGATATTCATAACAATACTATGAAATGAGAGAATAACATACATTTTTCCTGAAGGTTGCCCTCATATGTCCTGGTTGGTGCAGTCCTGAAGTTCCAACTCTAACTCCTACAACCTGCTTCCTGCACAAAAGAGACAAACCAATACCATTCTACTTCTCTTCCCATCATTAGAATACTATATCTAGCTTTATCTACTCTGAACTACAAGAAAATAAATCAGATATAGACATTTTTTAATGGAATGCAAATAGTTGGAGGGTAAAACCAATGATTTATTAATCAATATAAAAGAAATAGATCAATATTATTTACTTCAAGTTGTAGATGCATTCCTCCTTGCCCCTTGCTCCTTGCTCTTCCTCAACGTGTCAACCAAGCTAGGAAACCTGACTACATCTGATGTGGAATAGAAGAGCACCTCTGTATTTTGGCAGCATAACTTTGTGAATGATTCCTCCTCCCCATGCTCAAGATTGACCTTCCTTATATAGATTCTTGGAAGAGGCTTCGGAGAGATTCTAGATATTCTAGAAACCAATGGAGACTCAAATTTTGTGAGTTCCAAGGATCATGCCACACGTAACCAACTCATCAATCACTTACCTCCTCGAAAAACGTTGAATCTAGAAGCTTACAGGGGAAGTCGCTCTTTGCATATTGTTGACTAGTGACTAGTCGTGGGTTGTCATATAGGTGACTAGTGACTAGTTAATCTTTGAGTGCAATTGACTAGTGACCATCCTAAAAAACTCACTGAATCATGAGCATGAGAGTGTATCTTAGTTGTCATCTCATCTTCTGCTATATTTTATTTTAATAACAAAATATAATAAACTTTCTTTATAATAATAATATTAAGAATAACAATTATATATATATATATATAATGTTACCCCTAGCCCTCGATCACTTATCACCATGCATATGTTGTGTATTGCCAAGTCTATCAATAAAAAAGTCAAGCCTCCAAAGGAATCAAGCTACATTTGTGCTCTACACACCCTATTTTATATAATATATATTATATCTAGTTAGATATGCATTTCTAAGTAGGGGTAAATGGTGGGTGCAAACACTAGAGAGTCTAAACATGGTGCTAAGTGTAGATATCATAGTAAAAAAGACAATGAAGTACCTAAGTGGAAGGATTGAGACATCGTTGTTTATTTGACCCCCTTAACCTATGACCACCTTACCTTAAGTGATATGCTTGTGATAAGAGAATATAAAAAAAACTTACACCTATGCATACGTGTGTGTAGATAAAATTTAGCAATGTGACCTAAACAATTATCGATGAACCTTGGGTTGTCATGAAAAATTACAGAATTAGATATTAAAAGAATCAACATGGTCAAGACATATGAAAATCATGATTGGGGAATATCATCGCAAGAGCCATCGACATAGACACTATCGCCACCATCACCTGAGCTAACTCTCATCCTGTGCTTACCAGAGGCTATAAATGAGACACTAAAATGATGCCCAACAATGGCTGTAGAAGTGGATCCCCCACCATTTGTAGAGGGTAACCTGGAAGGGTCGGGGAACTCGGAGAAAGGAACTCCTCCTAAGGAAATTACTAGGGAACTTTAGAAAATCAAGCTCCTAGAGTTTTCTAGGGTTCATGCAAGGGAGCGTTCTGAGGCATGGATAGAGGGAACGATGAGGTGCTTTGGACTAAGAGATTATGCCTCCACCTCAAAGACCAAAATAACCATCTTCCAGCGTCAATAAAATGCCTTGAATTGGTGGGGAAACCTTGAAGGATAATTGCATCTCACTCTGGACACCAACTCATGGGAATTATTTGAAGAGATGTTTCAAAAAAAGCACCTTCTTGCATTCTATGAAGATAAACAAGTAGGATATTTTCATGCCATGGTGTAGGGAGGTTGAACAGTGGAGGAATATTAGATAATATTCATGGAACTAACAAAGTATGTCTCATACATAGACACCAATCATCGTCAAGCATATTACTTTATGTATGGGTTGAATCATAAGATTAGGGCACCATGTGGAAACCATCTTTAGTTGTTGAAGCAATTGAAAATGTCCACTGTGTAGAACATTTAGATACCAAAGAGGATTAGAGAGGTAGAATAAGATATGTCATTCCACAATAGTAGGGGTTTGTGAGGAAATCCCCTTAGACCTTCTCTAGAGGAGGAAATTCTAGGACACCTCCTTATGGGAATAAAGTTGCACTTCGAGTTGTTGTGGTAGGTGTTGTAATGGTAGTGAGTGAAGTATCTCAGGAATCACCAAGGAATCATGCAAGTCCAAGGAATCCATGGGAAAATTTAGCAAGGGCAAAGGTTCCAACAGAAGGAAATCATCTTAGATGTCTCTTCAAAATAACATGCAAATTTTGTCCTAGATTTCTTGTTAGGGATGCAATGGACCTCATTACCAACATTACTACCCAAAGTCACAATTTGGCACCATCAATAGATAAGGAAAGACCCTAATAGGAAAGACATGCCGTAACCACCCAATATATGCAGTGGTGAGTAACTGTCAGATTGAACATCAATCCACCATGTTGGAGTCATCAAGTAAAATAAACATAATTGTTATCACCGGAATTTCATCCGCAAATGGTTACAGAAATCCAACATCTTCAAAACACTCATTAGTTCACTCATGGGCCAAAACTGCATCTCCAAAAGGTCCAAAACTATACAAACACCAATAAAATCATCATGCGCTATAAATAGCCAAGGTGAGCGCGCACGTGTGATAATCAGATAACGTCGAAAAAGCACACATGCACCCGATGCGTGACTGTGGACGCAAAAAGCCGCACACACCTCAAAACGACACATTTATGATATTGGTCGGCCTTCCACCCACTTCTGGTTCAGCTTCCAAGTCGATTTGACATGCAAATCTCAGATGAATCCGACTAGGGGGTTGGTCAAAGACCTAAAGGTGCCCTAAAGGGCCCCTTATTCAAACTAAGAACTGGTTGCATAATACCTCAAAGCTATGCTATAAAAGGAAGCCATGGGTGCACTATATTTTCAAGGAATTCATTTGTATTGTTATGCTGCTGATATTCTCTTGGAGGATCCTCTTTCCTCATCAAGAGCATGCTAGCACCATTTCAGTTAGCCATTCATATCACCTCTAGATTGGATGTGCTTTGGATTCTCTTCACCATTTCATTTTAGTTCCTCACTTGTAAGAAGAGCTCAATATTTGGGGGTCCAAGAGCCCTCCCTTGGAGGAAGAGGGGACCCAAAGTCTCCCTTTCTCTTTGGTGTTTTCTTTCCACTAATATAATTCTTTCCATTGGTGGAATGGGTCTTGTTTGCTTCTTGTTCTAATGTCCTTATGCACTATAGTTTAATTATTTTTATCGTTCTTAGTTTAATCCTTTGCTTATCTTTTGTGCTTTATACTTCTAACTCTTTCCTCTACTGTTGTCATGCCTAGTTGACCGAACTGGGCTTGTAAGCACCCTTATTTTTCTCATTTAGGTGACAAAAGAGGTGCAACAGATTGACGACTCCACTGGGGAAAGGTGGCGGTCACGTATTTGACAAGGAGGGAAACAAGTGATTTGAGAACCAATTGAGACATTGTTGTGGAGCAGCTTCAACTTTGTAGAGTCTACGTCGCTGACACCATTCGTGAATGTGGTCAGCGATGTGCATGGTGGAGGTTTGTTTAAATTCTGAGAGTAGTTCAAGGCCATTGTCATGACAAATTGGTAGTTGAAAGAAGCTCAAGAATTCTTTGGCTAAGGATTCAAAGGTCACATGGGACCCAGATTTTTCTTCTACATACCACTTAGTTGATGGGCCAGTGAGTGTACGTTGAAATAACCTTAATCGGACGGAATCATCTGTGATGCCTTTTGAAGAGCACCATAAGTGAAAGGTCACGATATGGTTGGCGGGATCGTCTCCCAGTTTTCCTTCAAACTTGGGGATGTCTGAAGGCAGTTTGGTAGGAATTGCAGACCATGTGGGGTTGTGAAATATAGGATCATTGGTGAGTTTAGTCAGATCCGGTATGTTGAGGGAAGCCAAGTATGGCATCTGAGGTGGTTGCAGAGGATTAGTTCCGGCCATGGTGTGAGTGTTTTGCGTACCTGACCCTTGAGGGGGACGATGTGGGTTTGTACTTCCCCCTTGAGAAGAAGTTGGCCCCCTGCTTTTGTGTAAAGGAGAGTGTGGGTATGTTTGACCTTGGGAAGTGGACCCAAGCAAAGTGGAACCAAGAAAAGTTGATCCCAAGATAGTGGCACTCACAGGGGTGTGGGAAAGTACGACCGATGAGTTGGCAAGACTAGGAACTCCCCCTAGGATGGGAGGGAGATTTAGCAAGCGTCTGGAACGACAGGAATTTTGTGGGTCCCCTATGATGTCTGACTAGCAAAGTGGATGTGTGCAAATGGTGATGAGAGCAATTAATGAACAAGAGACTTGGTATAATTTGGGCCTTCGCAATATATCTCACAATCGTATGTAATTACAAGAATAACATACATAAATCAATGAATAAAGAAGCATACATGTGGGTAGGTGGATTTTGTCCGTGTGGGAGAACAAATAAAATAAATGCTCCTGTCCTAAAAGACGTAACATCCTTCCTCTCAAACAACACTGGACCTTCCAATAACACTCAACAGTGGGGTCTGAAGCCACCAGAAGAGGAACTAGTGAAGGATGAAGTAATCAGTTATAATAAAGGGTAGAGGGTGTTGAATACGGTTAATCCATCCCATCAATCGAACAATTACAAAAAGAAAGGAAAAATTCGAAACAATAATAATCTCAGACTAGGAGGAAACCAGAACCAACCCCAACCGAACCGACCTGTTGGGGCAACCAAAATCAAGGGAACCAGAACCCCCAAGGGGGAAATAACAAGAAGTGCCAAGGGAAGAACAACAACAATATTCGAACAAACTTCCTTTGTGATCTTTACGGTGAGTATGGACATTATACTCACCATTTCCCTCCATTAGACTTTAAACGGATGAAAGAATCCAAAAATGGACCACGTCCCCGAGTATCGCCTACCCCCCAGCAGGCCCCACAACAATATGTACAACACCCACCCCCGACTGTGTTGCAAAACCCCATACCACATCAAGGGGTGATGAACACCCAACAAGAGATGCAACCTGTCCCACCACAGGCAGGACCATATCACAACCCGAGCACTTCTGTAAATCGAACTATCCTCCTCACTAGTGAGGAAGAAATCCTTCTACAAACGCACGATCGTCAATACAGCACACCCTCTGACCCTACTCCCACTACTTCAGAGGCCACCCCAATCACAATTAGCCCACCTTTGATGATTTTGCGCCCTAATACTGAAACACCTCTTCGCATCCCTCGCATCCTGTTGCGCATGAATGTCCACAACCCTCACGCTAGGGAAACCCACAATTATAGTCTGGTCGATGACTTGGCACAATCCTCCACTGCCATGTCAGTCTTAGAAGTTCTTCAAACCTGTCCTACTCAACATAAATCATTACTTTCCACTCTGGGGGCAGTTGACCCTGCCGATACTCGGCTAATCACATTTAATATTGACAGTAGAGAACCCCATCTCCCCGCTCTTGTCTCTTTTCAAATACCGGTTAAAATCCGGAATATCACAGTCCACCGCTGCATTATCGATGAAGGTGCATTCACTTGCATCATGTCCAAAACCATATGGCATAAACTTGGCTCTCCAGAGCTAATACCCTCCGCCATTACTCTGAGGGCTTATGACGGACGACCCTTGTCTCTCGAGGGGCTCTTCCAAAACGTCCCCGTCGAACTCGGGGGAAAAACCATCCTTATTGACATTGAAGTTATCGATGCCCCATTCGATTATAATATTTTGTTTGGTCGTAGCTACATGTATGCTATGAAGGAAGCCGCCTCTTCTGTGTTCCAAACTATGATGTTTCCCCATAACGAAAAGATCATTACCATCGATCAGGTATCACATTATGAGCCTAACCCTTCATCCAACATCGACAACATCCTCCCTTTTGTCCACACTAATCCGGATGCCTATCCACTCATCGAGATGGGCCCCATAATGTTTAAGGACCCATCCTTGCTAGGGACATACCACGGAGCACCACCGCTCATCCATCCCTCAACACAAGTATGTTTTGTCTCCACCAACGGAACTACAACTGAAGATACTCTCCCTCCCACCAAGGCCTCTTTCATCCCTGATGTCCCACTAGTCACAGAATCCCTCCCTCAGGAATCTCCTGGAACTTGTTCAACTTTACCCGTTCCTGATCTTCTCCTCCCCTAGGGACATATCCCAGTTTGGGAAACAGTCCCCCAAGACATTACCCAGATCCCTTTATTTTACACCCCACCAGGTGTACAAGCTTTCCAGGTAGCCGCAATGCTCACCCTTCCTAATATGGTTTTGGCAATCCTAGTATGGTATCTACATCCGCCTGATATGGTCCCTCAACCATGCCTCCCTCCCCAAATAGAAGGAATCCCGATGTAGATTTCCATACTTACCCCTACCATCCCACACACACTCCCACTCACTAGAACCCTTGCTACAGCTAGGGGAAGATGAAAAAAGAAAGAGCCCACCACTCCACTCCCCCACGCGTCCAACCTCCGTGCGCACTATGCGAGAAAGACTGACACCCCACCAACAAATGCCCATCTCTACCCGAGCTACGCAATCTAATTCAACTCCATCGAGCACCACCACCGCTCGTCGCTTCATCCAGTACTGTCTCTATCTCCCCTAACACAAATAGAAAAGGATTGCAAACCAAATTTGCATGCGCCATCTGTTCAGAATATGGCCATTACACACACCATTGTCGAGCGTTACCTCAATTCCGACAGACGCTAACAACCATACGCCAGAGATTTCAGCAAGAACCCACCCCAACATGTCACCGACATCCATTATGTCATGACCTCAGTCAACGAACGTATGAGATGTCCCTGCTCTCTCTGTGAATCACTTGATCATTTCACATATCAATGTCCTGTGATCATTGAATACATGCATTGCCAACTGGCCCTAATTTAAAAACCTACACCTGCCTCCCCACTCCCCCCCTCCAATAGGACTAGTGAGTACCCCTACCCCATCACTTGATGTGGTTCATATCTTCTTTCCGGAACCTGAGGCACTCCCTACTCCCCCATGGTTCCTGGATGATTTATATGAGGATTTGCCCCTAAATCCCCCCAATTCTCCAATTCATTTCCCCACGGAAATTCTATGACCGACTACCGTTTTCAACCCACAATATCTCGATATTTGGTTTATGTCGATCAAACCATCGCAACCTCCTTGCGATACCCCCTCTCCATCGCTACTACCAAAAAACAACCCCACATTGATCGTCACCGAAAATACTCCTCTCAATCCCCTATATTTTCGACAGTTTCACTGCGACGAAGACATCCTTGAGGAGTTAACTAAACCCGATTTCCCATGGGACGCGCCCCACCATAGAACACTTTTTCCTCCACAGAAAGTCGTCATTCCTCCTAACCAAAACCCCATATACGCAGTTGAAACCAAAGATTTTCTCCCACCAGGGCATATAGATTGGTTCAAAAACCCTATCCCTGCCCCTGCCGCTTTTGAAGAAGGAAATATGGCCAATATTTCCCCCACCATGAAAATCGATATTTCCATCAAATCTGGGGTCTCAGAGGAAATCACCATTGGCGTCGCATGCTCTCCTAAATAAATCACCGCCTACAAAGCTCTCTTCCAGAAATACCAGGACATCTTTGTCTGGTCATACACAGAGATGCCCGACCTTGATCCCTCTATTGTCGAACATCGTATAGACACCTGCACTGATATCACACATGTCCATAAAAAACAACGTCTGTTACACCCATCCAAAGCTGCAGCCATCAAGGCCGAAATTGACAAATTATGCACTGCAGGGTTCATATACCCCATCGCATATACGTCATGGGTCTCCAACCCCGTCCCTGTCAATAAAAAACAGGGCACTATCCGCGTGTGTACGGAATTTCGCGATCTCAATCATGCCTGTCCCAAGGAAAACTTTCCAACGCCCTTTATCGCCCAAATTATCGATGATTGCGTCAGTCATGAGGCCCTATCTTTCATGGACGATTTCTCTTTCTACAACCAAATTCAAATCCACCTAACCAATCAATACAAAGCCACATTCACTACCCCCTGGGGAAATTTTGCGTAGTGTGTCATGCCTTTCAGCCTCAAGAACACATGAGCCACTTTCCAACGCACCATGACATACATTTTTCATAATCTGGCTCAAATCATTCTTGCCTACTTGGACGATCTCACCGCTTGCTCCAAAAAACGCACTCAACATCTCAATGATTTACGAATCATCTTCAAACGGTGTCGTCGGTACAACATCCGCTTGAATCCCCTCAAGTGTGTATTCTGCGTTACTGCTGGACGCCTCCTTGGGTTTATTGTCTCCCAACGTGGCATTACAGTTGACCCCCTCAAGGTCCAGGATATCACGGAAATTCCCCCACCACGGAATTTACGCCAACTGCAGAGCCTACAAGGCAAAGCTAACTTTTTACATCGCTTTGTCCCCAATTATGCCACTCGGGCACACGGTTTCCTTCGCCTCTTACAACATGATATCCCATTCCAATGGGACGAACATGCCCAAAACAATTTTGGTGATCTCAAAATGGCCCTCTCCAACACCCCGTTAATTAGTCCACCCAACTATAACCGCGACTACATCCTTAATATCTCGGCCTCCACTGTCTTAGTAGCAGGAGTTCTCATCCAACTAGGGGACGATGATCATGAGCATGCAATTTTCTACATTAGTAAAAATCTTTCAGGGACACCCTTGAAAGACAATCATGAAGAGAAATTGGCCTTTGCAGTTGTCCTCGCAGTCCATAAATTGCGCCATTACATCTTACTTCGAACTACCAAAGTCGTAGCAGATTCCAACCCCATGCAATACTTGCTCAGTCGTCGACAAATTAATGGTAAATTTGCCCGATGGATCATCATCCTTCAGGAGTACGACCTCGAATTTTCAACACTGAAGAGCAAGAAAGCCCTCGTCCTTTCTGAATTCATCATGGAATTTCCCTCTGATACCACCCATACCCTCGTCAATTCTGATTTCCCCGATGAACATCTCTTTTACATCCCCTTGGATGACCCTTCGTACGATGATCTTCTCGTCTACCTCCGAACACAAAAATTCGTAAACCACCTCTCTTGAGACGATCGTTGACGTATTCATCACCAGGCTCCCCGCTACCTACTTATCGGTGATATCTTATATCAGTGAGGGGTCGACACTATACTCCGCCGATGTTTGACTATCGATGAGGTCGATCGAGTCTTGAACGAATGCCACAGTGGTGCTTGCGGGGGTCACCTCTTCGGGATGTCCACTGCTCAAAAAATCATTCGCGCCGGTTATTTTTGGCCTACATTGTTTCACGATTGCATCCACGCTGTGAAACGATGTGAAAAATGCCATCTTTATGTCAACAAAGCATGAGCACCACCTACTCTTCTACACCCGGTCATTACTGCCGGCCCCTTTTGCAAATGGGGCATAGACTTCATGACTTGCAACCCTCTATCCAAAAATTGACACAAATACATTGTCGTCACTGTCGATTACTTCACTAAGTGGGTTGAATCCATGCCTACATTTAACAACACCGCTGACACCGCAACATGCTTCTTCTTCAACCACGTCATCTCTTGCTTTGGAGTCCCACTATAGCTAGTCTCCGATCACGGGAAACACTTCGAGAATGAGACCTTTGTCGAACCTCCCCACACTACCCTCAGTCCAACAGACAGGTAGAGGTGGTCAAAAAGGTCCTCAAAACCATGTTGCAGCGCATGATTAACAAACATAATACCAATTGGCACCATATGTTATTTTTCACAGTATGGGCTTATTTAACGGCAGTTAAAACTGCCACTGGCTTCACACCATTTCATTTTGTCCATGGGGTCGAGGCTACTCTCCCCATCGAATGCAAAATTCCCACCTTACGCACCGCTATGGAGCTATTACCCGACACTGCTCCATTGGAGCAGCGTTTTCTGAACTTAGAGTCACTGGATGAAGACCATCGATCTTCATTACAGAACAATGAGGTATCCAAAAAATGGTCCAAGTCCACCTTTGATCGTCATGTCAACCTTCGCTCATTCAACGAAGGAGACCTCATCCTTGCTTACGATATCGCTCACGATACCTTTGGCCATGGAAAGTTTGAGTCATTATGGAATGGACCTTACATCATCCAGCATTGCCTCACTAAATGCACCTACATCCTGGCCTCCCCCGAAGGTCACCCTCTCAAAGAACCCGTCAATGGGTTGTACTTAAAGAAATTTTACGCCTAAAAGCATAGCTATACTACACTAGGCTTGTTCTTTCTGTATGTTTTTTTAGAGTTTTTAGTCTTCTTCTCAATGCTTTCGTTTAATTTACCATTTGTGTGATTGACAGATGCCTCCCCTCCCAGCCTACTACATCGGTTACGTCGATGGAGCTAGCCATTGGACACAGAATCTCGCTTCGGCTGCATGGGCCCTTTATTACCCCTCACAAACGCTACTCCACTCCAATGGCATATGTTTGGGGTCAACAACCAATAACCAAGCAGAATACACAACAGTCATTGGCCTCCTCGCTGAGGCCAGTCACCGCCATGTTCACCAGCTTAACGTTTTGTTAGATTCCCAATTGGTTGTCCTCCAACTCAACAATGTATATCATGTCTGCGATCCGTGCCTCTTCCGTAAATACCTGCAAGTTAGACTCTTATCTCGACATTTTGATTCCATCACATTTACACACATTCCAAGACAATTTAATCAAATAACATATAATATGGCTAACCTATTGTTAGATTGGTATTTATCACATCAAGACACCAGTATGCATACATAAATCATAACCAGTCTATCGACAATATATCGATTAGAGACCATAAAAAATAACTAATAAACATCAACACAAGTAAACACCACAAAGATCCCAAAAATGTATATCCATATATATATATATATATATATATACCGGTCAATGTGTCATCAGTGTTTACAAAAAAAAGTACATCAAGTACACTATCCGTAGGTAGGTAAACCAGCTTACCCCTATAGATACAAAATGGTGCTACACCACCATATATAAAATGGGCTCACCAGCCTATATAGGCACAAAAAAATACGTAAATACAGAGGTACTCATGGCGCCTCTAGAGCTCCAACACCTGGCCCTCTCTCTGGATGAGGGGCCCCACCATCTAGGGGTCCCTTAGGTCCTAGAGGTAGTCGCCCAGTCATCTCTGCCCTCGCTACAACCGCTCTTCTAATAAGGGTCCGCCACACTATCAGAACGCCCACACAGTGCTCTAGGACCCCCTCGTCTAGGATCCGTGACCACATGCCCTCAGACACTTCCTGTAGTACCGCCTCCAAGCAACAACGAACATCCTCGAACTCTCCCCTGGCCTCTATCGGAGGAGCATGCGATGGACCTGCACCAGGGTCATTGAACCGGTGTCACCTGGCCGCGCTCTCATCATCAGTGGGCTTCGCCCCAGTATCATCCCACCGTCGTCGCTCTCCTTGTTAAGAACCAAATATCAATATAGCATAGAAATACCTCAGAATAAGTACTTAACGCCTTGAAAAAGAGATAATTTCAGATAATAATCCTCTTCGAGGGGGAAACCTCCTTTTACCCCACATAAATGTTCAAGTACAAGATGATTCCAAATGAAAATGTCTCCTTGGTATATATAGGAGACTAGGAGGTATAATTACAACTAATTGAATAGAGCCGACATAAATAAAATAACATTACTAATGTAATATGCCCCAATTAAGGGGTAATGAGCCAATATTAGGTCTTAACACTCCTGCCTGCGGCTCTCCCCGTGGAGGCCTCACTGACCCCTGACGAGCCGACACTCTAACCAACTCCACCTCAAGCTTGCGAGGTCCCACATATGCACATACAACAAACAAATGGTAGTATCAACATCCATCTATACATAACAAACATGCTATACTATCTAAATATCAAACCGTCAAAAATCACGTCATACCTCTGTGGTCGAACACCTCTCCTGGTGGTAACACCATCCCTAGATCATCCCAGAAGTCCACCCCAAAATAGGGATACCGTAGTATGATCTGTGGCATCTGACGCCACACCTGTGCAACCTCGACCGTGAAATAGTGGCCACCCTCCCCACCACCATGACAAACCAGGATCGTCACCCACCGCCTCAGTCGTGGCTCTCGCACGCCAGGAGCACCTAACAACACTCTAGGGCGCAACATCGACACCCTCTCCAGAAACCATGCCACCAAGATAGACCCAAAGGAAAACTCCCCCGAGTCAGTAGAACGACACCTGTCATGTTGTCCTACCATCTTGGCATGGAGCATCAAGCCCCAGGCGAAGTGCTCACCCGCTAGTGCCCTCTCCACGATCCTCAAATGACCTCCACTGATCCGTTGAGTTGCAAGAGACCCGTAGATTCTCATAATCATCGCTACCACGCAACGATTCACAAGGGAATCCATCGCCCCAATACTCACCACAGAGCTCGACATAAAGTTCTCCCCCGAACAATATCTCCAGGCTAAGACAACCAACTGACCATCCCTGTATACTACAGGCTCCGTTAGTAGTGGGATTCCCTGAAAATGGAGCCTAGTCAAGAAATATACATCCTCCACCGTAGTGAAGGCTAGCTTCTCACCCCACACCATAAAGAAATGCAGGTCAGGGCTCCACATCCTTATCAGAAACTGCAACAAATACTCTCGTGCCTACACTAGAGAACACTCAAAAAACTTCAGCAACCCGCATGTTGCCAAAGCGTCTCGGACTGTCAGCTCCTCGTCCCTCACTGCCTCCCTCGGGTGTGACTAGTCCCTCTCTCTCAAGTGAACCGACATCATCCAAATGATCACCTGTACCCACATATAAAGCACTTGATTAGCCATCATAACCTCAAAAAATCCAAAAAAGATAATATTTTACACCCTTCAGCTTTGCCTCACAGGTGTGACTATTTTTCCCATAGGCGCGCACACATGTGTGCCTGTTCACCCCCCATTCGCGCACTCATGCGCGAATGTTGGCCATACAGAGGCGCATTCATGTGCCCATGTCACACATACAGGTGCATATCATAGCGCGCATGTTCACTACACAGCTGTGCATGCATGCGCAGTTGTTAGGGGTACAGACCCGCATGCCATGTGTGCTTGTTTTCCCCATTCGGGCGCCCCCGTGCGCGGATGTCCAAATTACAGGCGCGCACCTGTGCACACAAAATTCTTGATCGCCCATGCACCGGGGGGGCCACACCAACAATACCCCCTATACGACCCTCCATATAGGCCTTGCCCAAAAACAAAAACCCTAATTCTATGCAGGAGGATACAACAACTAACTTGAAGCTCATTGATCCTAAATCGACTGCCTCGATCTCTCAGAATCTCCAATTCTCCTCTAAAATTTCTCGTCCACTCAATAAGACAGCAGGTACAAATGAGGTGGCTTTGTGGGCCCTACAGCTATATCTAGTCCATTTTGCCAAACTTCCAAACTCAATTCTGGGAGCTCCGGGCGCCCGTTTTTTGATCCGTCTTTAGCCACGGAATCAGGACCCCGTTACCTACTTAATTCCATTCCCCGGGCCATTTTCCATCCTCATCCCCCGGGGGACATTTTTCTCATATTATGCTCAGGTACACATGCTTACATTATTGAATAAATGCTATATGATCTTTTCTTTTCAGATATTGTTCATGTCGGGTATTTGGTTTTTTTGTATGTAGGTGCTTGATCACCATATGACAACAGTATCCCTTCAGGTATATCATCGACACTGACATGTAGTCATTCCCTATGAATCTCAAAATTCATCTCCAAGTCACACCCTCTGATATTTGCCTCTAGGATCCCTATATCTGACTCTGGAGTACTATCACATTCACTACATTTCGGTACTATCACCCGGTAGCACCCCCCCCCACATGAGTTGTCCCATTCATAACTCCCCTGGGCATTTTGACACTCATGTTGTTTCCACCCTTTAGGGATGGGAGTCCTAATAGTCTTACATAATGTCAAGAACTGGCCACATAATCCTTATCCTCATTTTGCTAACCTACCCCAAATGGATTCCCAGGTCACTTCATCATGGTTCTATTCTGACTGCACCCCTGCAGTATCATTAACCATCCATTTCATCCACTTTCAGTTTTCCCCTCTGTAGATTGTCCTCCATATGTTTCCCTAATACAGAAACCCTCCTATGGGTCCCTAACCCTCCACTTGTTTTCCAAGAAACTTGCGCCATCATCAGGCCAAGCCATATTACACTGGGGCACCCGTTTTTGTATCTACACAATTGTCCCAACTTATTTTTTATTCTTTTGATAATTGTACAAACCATTTTTCCGCATTTTCATAGATTTCTGTTGTTTCCTTTAGTGATCTTCCTTTTCTGGAAAATCAACCCTTGTCGCCCTTGGTTGGGGAATTTTTCACTTCCCAACATCAATGACACTATCCATAAAACCCCGAGCATCTTACAGCCCAGACACCTTTTTGATCTCTGCGTTTTTCCATTGTGTCACGTTTTTGACACAACTCATCCTCGTCTAGTCATCCCCCTGGCGCTAGATTCAGTTTTACGGTTGTTGCCACTTTGCATATCTCACCAAACAAGGGCAGTCTTGAGTCTCACCGCATCTTGACTTCGTCCATATACCTCATCAGTTCCTGATCTCATCCATTGGATTTTAGAAATCTCTTTGCTTCTTGGAGTCACGTCCCCCTTTCTGTCGACATTAGCACGGTTTCCATAAGGGCGACAATATTTTGACTCTCATTACCTTTACAATGAGGAGCTTCAGACAACACAGGGAAAACCACCATTTTTCTCTACTGTCGTTGACCCCCATAACATTCGACTTCAACACTATTTCATGTTACGGTGGGTCTTACTTTGCGACTATTGCAGTTGTTTTATCTTAGTCGAAGACCTTTGAAATTTGATAGACTATCAATGTCTTCACATTATCTACACTTCTCACAGGTGTCCTTACCCTTTTTCAGATTTTTGTTCACCATCAGAATTGTCCTTTGTTATTATCAAACCGCCCTGGAGGGCACTACAGTGATCTACGCCCACAACACAACTTCAATTACTATATTACATCTTTTTGAGTTACATGACATGAGCATGGGGCATGCCCGCCTTGTTTGTACATAGTTTTATTTTTTCTCCCACACCTTGGGAAAGGCTTGGGTCCTACAAGTTCCCCTCTCCTTCCAATGGGTCGCTATTGACACTCCCCACAACACTCTTTCTTACACAGGTACTCTCCATAGAAGAAACATTGATGTATTTCAGCTATACGTATGCTCCTAACCTCGCACATCAGGGGGCATCTGTTATCACCGTAATTTCGTCCGCAAATGGTTACAGAAATCCAACATCTTCAAAACACTCATTAGTTCATTCATGGGCCAAAAATGCATCTCCAAAAGGTCCAAAACTATACAACCAACAATAAAATCAGCATGTGTTATAAATACACAAGGCGGGCTTGCACGTGTGACAGACAGATAACGTCGAAAAAGCGCACATGCCCCCGATGCGTGACTATGGACGCAAAAATCCGCGCACACCTCAAAACATCACATTTATGATATTGGTCATCCTTCCACCCACTTCTAGTTCAGCTTCCAACTCGATTTGACATCCAAATCTCGGCTGAATCCGACTAGGGGGCTGGTCAAAGACCTAAAGGTTCCCTAAAGGGCCCCTTATTCAAACTAAGAACTGGTTGCATAATACCTCAAAGCTATGCTATAAAAGAAAGCCATGGGTGCACTATATTTTCAAGGAATTGATTTGTATTGTTATGCTGCTGATATTCTCTTGGAGGATCCTCTTTCCTCATCAAGAGCATGCTAGCACCATTTCAGTAAGCCATTCATATCACCTCTAGATTGGATGTGCTTTGGATTCTCTTCACCATTTCATTTTAGTTCCTCACTTGTAATAAGAGCTCAATATTTTGGGGTCCAAGAGCCCTCCCTTGGAGGAAGAGGGGACCTAAAGTCTCCCTTTCTCTTTAGTGTTTTATTTCCACTAATATAATCCTTTCCATTGGTGGCATGAGTCTTGTTTGTTTCTTGTTCTAATGTCCTTATGCGCTATAGTTTAATTCTTTTTATTGTTCTTAGTTTAACCCTTTTCTTATCTTTTGTGCTTTATACTTCTAACTCTTTCCTCTACTGTTGTCTTTCCTAGCTGACCCAACTGGGCTTGTAAGCACCCTTATTTTTCTCATTTAGGTGACAAAAGAGGTGCAACATTAATTAAAGTTAAAACCTTGTTTGATCCTAATGCAATAGATAGTGTCATTTCTCTAGATGCATTATATAAATGTGGGTTGGCATTCAATGAGAACGATGATTTTAAACAGGCCGAGATGGCTTCTAGGGTAAAGCAAGCAGTAGGACCTAGTGTTGAGAAGTGTTTTGTAGACTTAGGGGTGTGTAGTACTAAGTCAAAGGTGTATGTCACTTCCTTGGGGATTTATGATCTAATTATTGTTATGGATTGCCTCGAATCTCATCGAGATTTGTTAGACTATTTTGAGAAAAAAATTCTTTGTTTAGATGACGAGGGAAGGACAATTGAGATCCATGGTATTAATAGGAAGGTGTCTCTATGTTTTATCTCGACAATAAAATTAAGACGTTTCTTGAGGCAAGGATGTTGGTTGTACGTAGTAGAGGCGATAAGTGATAGAAATGAACCATCCTTAGACTAGTACCTAGTTTTATCGAAATTCAAGGATGCTTTTCCAAAATGTTACCTGAGTGACCTCTTGAAAGAGAGTTTGATTTTACTATCAAGCTAAAACCCAACATGAAACGAATTTTTGAGACACCTTATAGGATGATGGCTCTAGATTTTTGTGAGTTGTAGATACAACTAAAGGAATTACTAGAATTAAGGCTTATTAGGACCAATGTTTCACCATGGGGTGCACTAGTAATGTTTGTCAAGAAGAAGAATGGTTCCTTATGATTGCGCATAGATTATAGGGATTTGAAAAAATCCATAGTGAATAATAGGTACTCGATATATTGAATATATGATCTCTTTAATGAGATGAAAGGGGTAGTGATTTTCTCAAAAATCAATCTGTGATTAGGTTATCACCAACTAAATATTAAGGAAGGTGACATTCTTAAAACCACCTTTTGGACTTGATCTGGGCACTATGAGTTCATAGTGGTTCCATTCAGTTTGACCAATGCACCAACTTTATTCATGAGACTCATGAATAGTGTGTTCTAAAGGTACTTAGACAACTTTGTGTAGGTCTTTTTAGACGATATTCTCATCTATTCCAGGAATGAAAAGGAACTTGAGGATCACTTGCAGTTAGTGCTGTCATGCTTAAGGTAACATAGATTGTATGAAAATTTGTCTAAATGTTCTTTCTTTTATAAAGATATTAAATATATTGGTCATATTATTTCAAGGGAAGGAATTTCGGTGGAACCTGAAAAAGTGAAGGCCATAATGGATTTTCTAATGCCAAAAAATTCTCATATGCTCTGAAGCTTCACGTGGATAGCTAGGTACTATCAAAAGTTTGTGGAATAGTTCTTAAATATTGAAAAACCCATCAATACCTTGCAGTGCAAGGGAATCAAATATGAGTGGATCAAGGAATGCGATGCCACATTCATTGAGCTTAAGATATTACTAACTAGTGAACTGATCCTATGAGTGAATAACATAGATAAGACTTCACATTCAACACATATGCATTGAAGTTAGTGTTGGGTGATGTGCTAATTCAAGATAGGGGAGAGTAATAGGGTATGTGTCTCGAAAGATGAAACTTCATAAAGAGATTTATGTGCACATTATTTAGAGTTAGCAATAATGATGTTATCTCTAAATATTTGGAGGCATTATTTTACATGGTGAATATTTGTGTTCACAACCAAACACAAAATCTTGAAGCATCTCTTCATGCAAATGGATATTGATGCCAGGCAAAGGAAATGGAGTGAATTTATAAGTGAGTATGATTTTGACATTCCGTACATCAAGGGAAAGGAGAATATAGTGGTTGATGCCCTGAGTAGAAGGTCACAAATCTTCTCCATGGCACCCTTAAAGGTCAATTTTACGGAGCGAGTTTTAGGAAAAATTCTTGGTGATAGTTGGTATTTAAAGGTTACATCAACACTCTAGAATGAGAGGCAATTAGAGCCTAAGTTTGAAGGGTATTGAATTTATGGGGATGGATTTTTTTGATTTCAAGGGAGAATGTACATCCCCAAGGAATGAGATATTCAAAGAACTATCCTCAATGAATCCCATAGAGCACTTTACTATGTGCATCCTACTATGAAGAAAATGTATTCATACATGAAGAATATTTTATTCTAGGTAGGCACGAAGTGTGATGTAGTCCAATTTATTGTTAAATTCCTTGAATTTGAATAGGTAAAGGATGATCATCACCACCTAGTAAGATTATTACAATTGAACGACATTCCTATGTCCAAATGGGAAGTCATTTCCATGGATTTCATTGTGGGATTTCCTCTCACATTGAAAATGCATAATGCCATTTTGGCTGTAGTTGATGAACTCACCAAAAGTGCTCATTTTATTCTAATCATAGAAACTTATGACATCGTTCATGTGGTGTGAACATTTATAAGAGAGATTATTCATCTCCATGGGTTTCCTAAGAACGTCATATCAGATAGAGACTCTCAATATACATCAATTTTTTTGACAGGTTTGCAGTTAGAATTGGGGTCTCAATTGAACTTAAGCACAATGTATAATCTTGAAACAGATGGGAAAATGGAAAGAGTAAATCAAGTGACGAAAGACATGCTTAGGATGCAATTTGTGGATAACTAAACCAATTGGGGAAATTTCTTACCTTTGGTGGAGTTTTCTTACAATAACAATTACCATAGCTCAATAAATATGCCTCCTTATCAATATCTATATGGTAGGCCATGTAGGGATCCATTGATTTGGGATAGGTTAGACGACTGAGTGATAGTAGGACCAAAATTAATTCAAGATATGGAAAAAAAATTGATTCAGATTAGGTAGTGATTAAAGGAAGCATATGATATATAGAAGACTTATTTCGATACATATAGGATTGATCGAAGTTATAAAGTAAGATATTATGTTTTTATTCATATCAAGCCTAATAACATTACCATTCAATTTGGAAAGGGGACAAATTTATCACTTTGATTTATAGGGTTGTTTAAAGTTCAGGAAAAAATTGGACCAGTTGCCTATCGTCTTGTACCTCCATCCCACTTGCATAAATATCAAGTTGTTTTTAATGTATCTATATTATGAAATTATTTCGTTGATGAATCTCATAGACTTAACTAGAAGGAATTGTAGGTTTTGAATGAGGTAACTATTACCACAAAATCTAGTACCTTAGTGTGAATCCTTCACAAGGTGTCAAGGCTAGTGGAACATTGGAAGTTGTCACCACTATAACCTAGGCAACAACTTCCCTCTCTTTAGTGAAAGAACAATTCCAGCACAAGGGAGCCTTCCCTAGTAGCCTCCAAAAATCCCTAGGAAAGACATAATCAAGTCTAAGGTGTCCCATGTAGCTACTCAATCTACCACCAATAGCATAAGATAAACAAGGTAAGGATAATGTAGTAAGTTTGTGAAATTTCTAAATTTGAATGGATGATGATCTAGGTCAATTTAGAAGGTTTACCAACTCAATTTTAGGTTGAAGAGGATCACAAACACTACAAAATAACAAAAATATATCGACTATTGCAAAGCATAAAATAAAGATAGTAAATTACAACAATAACACAAGTTATGAAAGAAGAAATAAAATTATCGATTAAACAAGTAATAAACCAATGAAAAAGAGGGATAAATGATGGATCAAACTAGGGTTTCATTAACCAACACAATTTGAAATTACAAATGCACATAACATCCCTAAAAACCTAGATGTCTAGCACTAAAAGGATGAAATGACAAATCAACAATACAATTTAGGGTTTAAAGATGATTACTAAGTCAATAATATGCATGGATATCAAAATGTCCAAGTCTTTTATGGCTAAAAATGAATACATTCCCATTATAAAATCTTAATCTAACCCTAAAACAACAAAAATAGTTGAAATTTAGAATTTTTTGATTGATTGTTGAGAGAGTGACTAGTGTCTACTATATTTTTGGGTATATGGGGTCAATTAAGGACCCTTTTGAAGAGATATGAGTGGATCTAGGGTTACATCTAGGGTTGTTCACTACTAACCCTAGAATTTCCTTCTAGTATATCACTAGGTATTGAAATATAATTCAAGGGAAGGTTCTTCACTAGTAACGTTCCAAATTTTTTGACAAGAAGGGTTTGTTCAAGAAATATCAAAGAGAATGCACAACCATCCATAGATAAACAACATTACACTTACATTAATTCATAAACAAAACCACAAGATAAAAGAAGATCACTTACTCAAGATATATTTCATGCATCAAAACTCTAGCAATGGACATCCATGGACTAGCAAAAACATCCACAAGAAATCTTATCCAAAAATTTGCTCTAACTATCCATCCATAGCGATTTGTATAAGAGAGAAAGTAGTTGTAGACAAGTAGTGATAAATATCCACAAGTAGTAATGATTTACAATTGAGAAGTGTTTCTCTTATTTATATGAGAGATCAAKCACCCTTCTCATCCATTAGAATCCCTAAACATATAAAATAGTTCCTTTATCTCTCATAAACCCTAGATATAAGGCCAATAGATATTAAATATCCATGATAAAAGAGTGGATAGGTCATCAATACTCCCAATGATGCCTCTAAGATGAAGTACCAAGTCTCTAATTCTAAATCATCCATCATAAATGTGTGTTCAACCTCACATGTGTGGAGTGTGTGGCCTCATAAAGTGGATGAATCAATCCAAAATGATGTGTAGGGGGCTCAAAAATTAGAATGTTCCCTCCAAGAGGTGCAATGTTTCATATCCAAGTGACATATCATCCTCAAGAGTTGTGATGTCTCATCAAAAGGTGTTATATCATCATCAAAACGTGCAACATTCCATTAGGGATGTCAAATCATCATTGAAAGGTGCAACATACCATCATCAAAGGGTCAAATCACACCCCATTAGTGATAGGGCGCCTCAACAAAGGAGCCATGTAATCAAAAGTCTCAATGTCTCCAAAAAATGTGAAACAATCCCTCTCAAGTGGTGGAACGAACTCCATCAAGTGTGCTAGTAGCCCCTCATTGTCCTCCAAAGGAGMAAGGCATAAATCATGTGGTATCCATGTGAAATCCATAATCCAAGGAGGGGCTCATGTAGTCCAATGTACCATCAAATCCGAAGGTGTGTAAACAAGTAAAACACAACATTTAAATTCAGTCATGTCAATGGAAAAGACACTAGATAGATCACATTAAGTATCATCTTCAAACTTCACACTAGCTCATAAAGTTGTACAATTTTCCAATTTTACGTATGGGAAAATCATTATTACCCCCTATTAGGTGTGCTAGTACCTAAGAGAAAACGTATGTCCCAAGAAAACCCATCAAGGAGTGTGTGTAATAGCATATAGTATGGTTTTGGGTTTACTTCATGGGTGGTGGCATATCCATGAAAAGTTATGTATGATAGTCATCCTCATGAGTGCCTTTGTATGAGGGAGATCTTGGGCGATGAGTTACCATTTCCTCTGAACTGTGTGTTTCCAAATCCTTATTTTCCTTTTTCTTTTATTCATTTAACCTTTTTAGGATTTTAACTTTCATTTTCTAAGTCCTTTCATTAGGTATGCATTCATTGCATAGGACTTCGGGTAATGGCATATTAACGAGGGGGTAGAGCTCATGCTTCTCATTCTTTTTTGGTTCTTGACTTTGAATTTATTTCTTGCTTGATTTTATTTTCATTTTGAGTTATATATATAAAGTTGGATCAACCTCGAGCATTCTAGCTCCTTCTTCTCATGGTATTATGAGGCATAAACCTTTATGGGTGACATAAGAAAACCAACCCAAAATACATGATAACATAGATGGGGGAGATGGAGTGTGTTATGTATGGATTGGGATATAGACACATTACCCCTATCAAATCCCCCACGTAGTACAAATTTTCCCAAGAGTGACAATGTTTGACTAGGAAATGATGATGACCACCGAGGTGAAACAAGGAAAAAAGTTTAAATTCAAATCATCATGATTCATAATCCAATTCAACCCATGATCATTATTTTCATGCCCAAAACATTGAACATTATCACTTTATATGAAGTATCAGATTATGGTACATCATGTGTGTCATGCACCATATCACCTGATGTGAGTGAGTTGAGAAAATCTATGGGAAATTATTTGTGGAGAATTTAGAATGTCATCAATGGAACTGATATCTATAATGTGTATCATGGAGAAAAATAATCCTTCAGTTACCCCTAGATGTGAGGGGTTAACATCTGGCTCCGACATGGGGACATGTGCTCACTGTAGAGCACATGAGAATCTCAACAATATTTGAAACTCCAAGACCTGCACTCTGCATCAAACCTAAAAATATCCTACTAAATTATAACATAAAACCATTTTTAAAAAATGATCAGGGGGGTATGATCCCCCTAGTAGATGGAAAGAATAAATGAAAATAAAATAAAAAAATCATATATAATCATCCTTTATATATAGATATGACTAAATAAAAATTTCAACTAATTATAAATGCATATGATCAAGAAATAATTGAAAGAAAGTGAGAAAACACAATCAAAATGCATAAAGATAATACATAAAATGACCTACAACTATCCTTCCTAATACTACAGTTCACAAAATCAAATGTTTGGTATAATCATACAACTAATGAAGCCACCCTAACTCCTGATTGATATCGAGATTCCTACCCTTGTGCTTAGTTATGAACCAAAACATGGATATATCAAGTAGAAAGTGAGCATGAGTTGGTACAAAATTTACATTATGACCAAACATAGAATCCAACTCATGAGGGTGGGCAAGAGGAACAAAACTATGCCAAGATTGGAATGCACATCCACAAGCTTTCTATATCCATATTTGAATGGAGATGCAATATATCAATGATGGCTCATCCTTGCTCCAAGCAAGGCCTCCATGATGCAACCCTTGCATCTCATAAGGATTACCACATACTTCAAGAAATGACCACCTTGGCTTTCCTCCATAATGCCATTCCCCAAGGCTTGAGACCAAATCACAAGAAATTTGAAGAATACCTCATGGGTGCCAAAAAAATATACGAATGAATAATGGGTGTAAGTTTAGATATTAAGAAAAATTTCCCCCAACTTAGTTCTTGTTTCACTTCTATATATGGCTGGAAATCCTTACAACAAACCATAAGTTGAAAACAATTTTTCCCCATAAATATTCTAGCATAAAAAACGTAATTCCCAACGATATCTCTAATGGAATATTGGGAACAAGGTCAATCAAAAGATAGATAGAAATTTATTCTACAAAATAATTGCTTCCTTGGGTGAATCACAACCCCATAATAGTTCTCTACTACTGATTTGACACATGAATGTTCACCAAAATTTGAACATAGGGGTGGCTGAAAAATTTCTTCATAAAACAACTCCAAGTTCTCAAAAGAATATGTATCATACTCCATAGAATATGGCTGTAAATTTCCATGAGAAGGCTATAATAAATCATCCCTAGGTGGTTGGAACAAATATATGAACATATCCTCTTCATGTTGCCAAAAATATACATCATTAATGTATATATATGGATGAAAGTGATCATGAAAATTTTATAGAAATGATAGTTGTTCCAAAGGAAACACTTTTGTACTCTTGACTCTAGAGTCATCATCAATATCATGAATGGGATCCCCATCAAAATAAAAACAATTTGTATCCAAGTTATTCCTTTTAATATTAATAAGGTCATCGATATTTTCAATCTTATTATCATCATGTTCTTCATCAAATGAGAAATTAACCAAATCCAAGGTTTCTCTAAAAACTCTTCACTTTCCAAGTCATCAAGGGATGCATCAGAGAAATAAAAAACTTGGAAAGGAGTACAACTTACAAAACCCTTGTCTTCATGTTAAGGAGGTATGGAATCTTGGATGATCTTGTATCCATTAAATTTACGATCAAATACCTTCTCAAACTCATCATTACTTGAGGGATTTTATTCAAATTCAATCTTGTCAAAATTATAACAAAAAAGATCATCAAATTCAAAATTTTGAGAAGATTTAAGGCTCACCAAATTCTCATATTCATGAGGAAGGATTCTCTCTCCAATAGGGTCTTCTTCATGGAATTTATATTCAACATAATGTGCTTCATCAAAGTCTTCTTCTTCAATGGGTTCATGAGGTGGATTTCAAAAATGCTCTTCATCAACAACCTCATTATTTTTCATATGATCTTCGTCAATGTATTTCTCGTGTGCATGATCTTTGATTTTATCAATAGGAGTTTCTTCTTTTTGTAGGGTTGTTGCAATATCCCGAGGATTTTATTCATACTTTTGAAATCTAGGGCCCCAACACTTGAGAATTTTTCAATGAAACCTGTAGTAAAAGATACACTCTTTAGAATGCAAGATTGATTGACCCAATCCTTCTGTTTTTCTTCTAGAGAAAGTAAAAATAGTCTTATTAATACACCCTCATGTCTTTCATTGAGATTTGAAACATACTTCACAAAGGAAAAGTAGAAAGATCATCACCATCAAACTTTGGAATATAATTTTCCCATTTTGGAGGGAACTTGTTTGGGAATCCCGAAATATCCTTAATATCAAGAGAAGGATACAATTCATGAAGTTCCCGTGATGACATAACTATTTCATTTGAAAATATGAAAATTTACATAAAATATGAAAATAGGATGACACTTTATACCAAGAATATGTGTGTGGATTTGCTAAGGTGAATCTTCAATGCCTTTATGATCATGCTTGTTTCACCCTACAAGCACATAGCCTTCAAAATTTGCATAGGGAAAAGGACTTCTTCCCTCAATGGACTCACCAGACAAGTAAAATTATATAAGGATTTAGTTTCTACTCATCAAAAGGTTGAATCATAGACTTCATATATCGAAGGAGAATGACTCAATTCTCCCTAGTAACAACACTAAAATGTTGCCACACAATCTAGCACCTTAGTTCAAAGCCTTCACAAGGCACCAAGACTAGTGGGAAATTGGAATATGTCACCATTGTCACCTAGGCAATAACTTCCGTCTCTTTAGTGAAGGAACAAATCCAACACAAGGGAGGCTTCCCTAGTAGCCTCCAAGAATCCCTATGAAAGACACAATCAAGTCTAAGGCCTCCCGTATAGCTATTCAATATACCACTAATAGATTCTGATAAACAATGTAAGGATAAGGTGGTAAGTTTGTACAATTTCCAAATTTGAATGGATGAGGATCTAGGTCAATTTATAAGGATTACCAACTCTATTTTAGGCTGAAGAGGATCCCCAAACATTACAAAATAAGAAAAAACTATTGGTTGTTGTAAAACTTGAAACAAAGATAGTAAATTACAACAATAGTACAAGTTATGAAAACAATAATAAAATTATCCCTTGAACAAGTAATAAACTAATGAAAAAAGAGGGCTAAGTGATGGATTAAACTAGAGTTTCATTAACCAACAAAATATGAAATTATGAATGCACATAACAACCCTAAAACCGGAGACATCCAACCCTAACAGGATGAAATGACAAATCAACAATACAATTTAGGGTTTAAATATGATTACTGAGTCAATAATATGCATGGAGATCAAAACAACCAAGATTTTTATGGTTGAAAATGAATATATTGTTGTTATGAAACCCTAATCTAACCCTAAAACAATTAAAAGAGTTGAAATTTATATTTTTGTGATTAACCATTGGAGGAATGACTAGTGCCTACTATATTTTTGGGCATAAGGGTTCAATTAATGACTCCTTTGAAGATGTGTGAGTGGATCTAGGGTGTTATCTAAGGTTTTCCACTACTAACCCTAGAAGATCCTCCTAGTATATCACTAGGTATTCAAAGATAATTCAAGGGGAGGTTCTTCACTAATAACCTTTCAAATTTTTTGACAATAAGGGTTTGTTCAAGAAAGATACAAGAGAGTTTATAACCATCCCTAGAGAAGAAACATTACATGTACATTTATTCATAAACAAAAACATAAGATAACAAGAAACCACTTACTAAATAAATATTTCATCCTTCAAAACTCTAGCAATGAACATCCATGAAGTAGTAAAAACATCCACAAGACATTGTTTCCAAAAAGTCACTCTAACTAGTCATCCGTAGAGATTTGTATAAGAGAGAAAGTAGTAATAGACAAGTAGTGATAAATATCACAAGTATAAATCATTTAAAAGTGAGAAGTTCTTCTCTTATTTATATGAGAGATCTAGAACCCTTCTCATCAATTAGAAGCCCTAAAAACATAAAATATTGCCTTTATCTCTCATAAACCCTATATATAAGGATAATAGATATAAAATATCCATGATACAAGAGTGGATAGGTCACTAAGACCCGCAATGATGCCTCTAAGATGAAGTAACAATGCTATAATAAAAATCATCCATCAGAAATGTGTGCTCAAACTCACATGTGTCGCACGTGAGGCCTCATAAAGTGGATGTTTCACTCCAAAATGATGTGTAGGGGTCTAAAAAAGTGAAACATTCCCTCCAAGAGGTGAAACATTTCATTTCCAAGTGACATATCATCCCCAAGAGGTGTGATGTCTCATTAAAAGGTGCCATATCATCATCAAAAGGTGCAATGTCCCATCAAGAGGTGCCAAATCATCATCAAAAGGTGCAACGTTCCATCAAGAGGTGTCAAATCATCATCAAAAGGTGCAACGTCCCATCTGTCAGTGTTTCATGGAAACCTGCACAAGAGATCTAGCTAAAGAAAGTACAAACAAATCTGATCAAGAAAGGAAGAGAGATTCAATATGGGAGAATGAGAAAATATATTCACACTACTCCAATGAGCTGATGATTGATACATAGATCATGATCAATATGATGCAATGAACAAGTGGAATACACTCATATATAGGGAAAGACATTCCATAATTAAGAAAATCAATCAAGCAGTTAGCTTTCCTTAGGAATGCATGCTGCATAATAGTGATTGTAAAAATAGAAAGTCTAAAATAGAACTAGTCAGTTAACTCCCACTGAACTAATGTGTCGAAAATATAAATTTCTCCAACACCCCCCTTGAACATCACTATGGAGTAAAACATGAGTCCCGTCTTCTAGGCCATTTTAGGTACTTATGTGCAATTCAACTAATGAACACTGAATAAATGTGAGGAAAGAGGAAAAACCACGTGGGAACAAAACCCCCCCTCAAAAGATAATGTATCAAAAAAAGAAAATGGCAGTTGCTAAGCAACTGTGTTCTTCACTGCAAGACGATACCGCAAAGTCTGAAACTTCTGCTCACTGAAAGTCTTCGTGAAGATGTAGAAATATTTATGGATATGATGAAGTCCTTTGGAAACCTGTTGGGCCTTGTACCTCTTGATCCTGTGGACCCATCTGCACCTGAAAATATTCCTTTCTGGTGGACGTGGAACCAGATTTCACTCCTGGTTCTATAGGAGTGAGTCATACTCCTTCTGCATGGCTACTTTCCATAATGGATTTCCCACAACCCTATTGTATTTTTGTGGATCAATAGATTGAACCATATAGCAATGCATGAGCATCACAAATTCCTAAGTTGGAAGTACATGAGAAGGCTCCTCATGCTAAGATTGAGTCATCCTAGAATCCAATGGATTCTCTCCAAGGTTGCATGTTTCCTGAAGTGTGTTCTGTGCCTTCTTGGGCATTTGCTGAAGCTTCGACGCTGGCTTATTATTTGGATGTACTACCTGTTTATTTCCATGTACAAAATATGAGTGTATGGAATCATCTTTGATGTCTAAAACTGATGGAAGAACAAGAGTTTATGCATGTTGCACTGGAGGTGCATGCAAAGTAATCTCCTTATGTGTAAGTAGAATAGAGGAGTCATCATTAAAAAAATTAGTGAATTTATAAAACCTTGACTTATGATCCACCTCACCAATTGCAATGATGGAATTGTCATGCATGTCAATTACTGAAATTGAATCTGATGTAAATTCAACCTTTTAACCTTTTTGAGTGATCTGATAAACTAAGAGAAGATTCATAGAAAGATTTGGAACATGTATAACATTCTCAAAACTGCCATTGTGGAGTTCCACTCTCCCTTCTCCTGCTACTGCTGCTGGAGTATCATCCCCCATGAGAATAGGGGGTCTTGAGCATGTACTCAAGGAAGAGAAAACTTCCTCTTTCGCTGCCATATGATGGGATGCACCAGAATCTATAATCCATGAATTAGATGAGGAATTAATTGCAACCATAGCATGATGATTACTTTTCTTAGGAGAAGGATCTTCTTCCTTCTGCTTCTTAACTCCCTCTGGAATGAAGTTTCCAAGGTTGTTCTATTGAAGTGCCTGTGCCATAAGATCGATCTGTTTCTTCATGCATGTGGATTCTTCATGATTTGGTTTATTGTAGTAACTGCACTACTTTCTCTTCTTCTTGGAATCTAAAGAGTCTCTGGAACCTGAAGAATCGTTGAAGGGTTTGGAATATCCCTCCTTCCCGTTGTGTTTGGATGACCCTTTTCCATCATGCATGGTGAGTGCATGTGCTTTGGGATCTTTCATGAGGCCCATTTGTATGAGTTTTGTCTTCTCTTGTGTAAGAGACTCAATGAACTGAGCCAACGTAGGCATTTTCCAATTTGTTCCAAAAAGATATCTGCCAGAATGGAAATTGGAGACTTATACAACGTATTCTAGTCCTAACTTGGACAAGATTGTTAGAATAAGTTGTTTCTCTTGTGTAGACTTATCAATACCACATTCACCCAAGCTTAATAACAAAGATTTAAATTTAGTAAAAAAATATTGTATAATATCAAAACTTTTAGGGTCTAAGGTATTCAACTCTACCTTAAGCATATGACCTCACATCTCATCCTGCTTTCCAAAGAGTCCTTCCAAGGTGGTCCAGATCTCGTTTGGGGTCTTTCATGCAGCAACATGAAACCACAAATTAGTGGAGATTAACTCAAGAAATATTCATGTGGCATCATCCTTACGATTCACCCATCTCATCTTCTGAATCGCTGATGTAGGTTCTATTTCTGTCGCCATCGTCAAATTATATAGTCCTTTTCTTTTGAGTTGGAATATTTCCTTGGGCTTCCAATCAAAATAATTGTATGGTGTGAGGATTACCACCAAGTTTGACTGTATAATAGTTGTCATATCCATCTCTCTCACTGTTTCTAAGAACCCCTAAAAATTTACTCTCAATCTGCAAGTGAAAAATTAAGAAATCACGATAGAAATGACACTTTAAGTGAAAATTTGTATCAATTTCAAGAGTTGATATTGCAACTTACTTTCTGAGCAAACGGTGAGGAATCTCACCAAATGGTTGAAAACCCACTTCCAAAATGGGCCGATTTACTTTCCTTATGAGCCGTTTCCTTAAAAACTTAATATTTTTGGGAGAAATCACTGTAGAAAGGTACGACCACAGACTCGTATCAGTTTCAGGAGGCTATCTTGCGGCTTACTTTCTGAGTAAACGGTGAAGAATCTCACCAAACAGTTGAAAACCCACTTCCAAAATGGGACAATTTACTTTCATGGCGAGCCGTTTCCTCCAAACCGTAATATTTTGAGAGGAATAATTGTTGAAAGTTACGACCACATATTTAGCTCGTCGAAACATTGATTTTCCTTATTCTTTGGCTTGTCTGGCTTGCTCCAAGCAACATAACTCTGATACCATGTCAGTGTTTCATGGAAACCTGCACAGGAGATCTATCTAAAGAAAGTAAAAACAAATATTATCAAGAAAGGAAGAGAGATTCAATATGGAAGAGTGAGAAAATATATTCACACTACTCCAATGAGTTGATGATTGATACATAGATCATGATCAATATGATACAATGAATGAATGAAATACACCCATATATAGGGCAAGACATTCCATAATTAAGAAAAAACAATCAAGCAGTTAGCTTTCCTTAGGAATGCATGCATGCATAATAGTGATGGTAAAAAAAGAAAGTCTAAAATAGAACTAGTCAGTTAACTCCCACTGAACTATTCTGTCGAAAATAGAAATTTCTCCAACACCATTATCAAAGGGTGAAATCACACCCCATAGTTGTTAGGGTGTCTAAAAAAATAAACCATGTCATCAAAAGGCTCATTGTACTCCAAAAAATGTGGATGGATCCCTCTCAAGTGGTGGAATGGCCTCCATCGAGTGTGCTATTAGCCCCTCAACCTCCTCCAAAGGACCAATGTGCCAATCATGTGGTAGCCATGTGAAATCCATCATCCAAGGAGTGGATCATGCGGTCCAATGTACCATCAAAGATGGGGGCATGTAGTCAAGTCAAACAAAACATATAAAGTGAGTCATGTCAATGCAGAAGACACTAGATATATCACATTAAGTATCCTCTTCAAACTTGAAACTAGCTCATAAAGTTATACAATTTTTCAAGTTTAGGTATGGGAGAATCATTATTACCACCTATTAGGTGTTCCAATACCCAGGAGAAGAAGTATGTCCCAAGAAAATCCATCAAGGAGTGTGTGTGTAATGACATATGGTATGGTTAGAGGTTTACTTCATAGGTGGTATAAGGGAGCACATGGGCAATGAGTCATCCTTTATTTAGTATCGTATCTTTCCAAACCCCTACTTCTCTTTTTTTTTCATTCATTTATCCTTTTTATCAATTATACTTCAAGGGTCCTATCTAAGGAGGCTTGGTATTCTCTTCTTAATTGCCTCTTATAAAAAATTTCTAGATCATCAAATCTTGAAACCAGTTTATGAGTGGAACTTTGGGAAATGTATATATGGAGTGAAGTTCCCTCTTGAGGAGTCACTAGATGAATGTCCTAAGATCAACTTGGAAATGAAATTCATCAACTTGTGGAAGCATGTTCTTCCATATTTACGGGAAACAGACCTTGCTCCCTAGAAACAATGCCAAAATGTTACCACTTGATTTGTCCCACATGATTTGCAAAGTCAACAGTCGGGAAAAACCAATGGCATCTTGGAAGGAGAAACACTATCACATAGGCTCCCACTTCCCTGTTCTTCTCAGATAAACACAAAACACCTGAAGGGGGGATTCCCTACAAAGTATCCAACACTAGGAATTATGGGTTCCAATCACCATGAGGATGGTTTTTTATCTGCTTTGTGTCTACGCATGCAAAAATGGAAATACTACATTTTTATTTTAAGAGGGAGATGAAAGAAACCAAACAACCTATAATGCATGCAATGTTGATAGCCAAAGCAATTCTTGATCTGATTTCTAATTAAGGTTCTAAGTTCTTGAGAACGCAAAACTATCAACAAAATACTCTCAGACTATACAAGGCCAGGACATGGAATTACATATGTCATAATAGTACCTTTGTAAACTCTTGCATTAGAATTACAAACATGAATTGTTGGGAATAACACTCAGATCAAAGAACAAATTTGTATGTTTTTCAATTTATTTCACTATCATCATACACATTCACATCATAGAGGCGCCTTAACAATTTGTGAAACATTATATTTAAAACCTCTTATAATTCTCTATTTTGGAAATGAAGGGAATGCAATCTTTCTCTACAAGAGGATATACAAAAATGACAAAAACAATTTCTAAGTGTAATGAACCAAAAGGGGATATTCCTATTATCTCAATTGTCCAAAAATTTAGTCTTCAACAAGGAAAGAGTAGGTTTCTATATGTAGAAAAAAGGATGATCGAACTTGTATTCTATCACACATTTAAGATGCAACCTTATATTACCTAAAATAACCATAGAACTGTATGATAGACTGGATGTTGTAATAAATTTCAGATCACAATTTTTGGAGATATAGATCCTCTAGGAACATAATGGACCTTAACCATGTAGCTCATAGCTTTTAACCCTTGGAAAAATGTATAAATATTTTAAATGAAGGCTTCTATGCATGTAAAAAAAAAGTTCATTTGTGTATTTTACCAAACTATTTTCATAAAACCTTACACAACTTAGACAGATGGTGGTAACAAGTGTAAGATCTCAAATTTAATTTTCAAAATTTATTTCTACGAGAATGAATATGAAATTTCAAAACTTAAAACACTTGCCAAGGTAACTTTAATTCAACATTCAATCAATGTCATCAAAATAGTTATACAGATATTATAAAATTTCTTAGAAACCTTTTGTCAAACAATTTGGTGTGAGCTAGTGCAAACAAATTAATACTAGCAATAGACATATTATCTCAAGGTCAAGCTCTTATTGGAATGCTAAGCACACATTTCCAGTCAAACAAGGAAAAGGTATCCCCCCTACAAGTTTGAATCTAAACTAGTATACAAATACTCATATACAAAGCGCCATGAATGACAAAATATAAATAATTTCATTTGATTCTTTAGACAAATAGTTTAGAGAGAGTAGTTGTGCACCTCTATTTCACCCAGAACTATGTATGAATCCTCCGACACTATAACTCAAAGGACCAATATTTGAACATATGCATTTATGTTGGCATATCGATGTAGGTTTTAAACATTTATAGTATAGCAATGCACATACAAATTCTTTATAAAAGACAAAAAAAAATAGCAATCACACATAGTACTCAAAACTTGACCCTCGAAACCTTTAACTAAGAAAACTAACAAAATGTTTAGAAACAGACCTCTAACTCTAATTGTATTAAATTCACCACACAATACAATATATATGATTCCATGACATCCAAAATCCCTAATCCATTGACCTGATTAGATTACAACCTTATTTCTGCAACCGAAATTAGAAAACCATGGGCTTGAAAATGATGTACCAAAACCAATTTGTTTGGGGGGGGCTCCTCCCTCAAATCCCCAGACAAGGGGGGTTTACTTTGCACCCAACACAATGTATAGCACATGAAGCTAACTGTGCAAATAATATAACACAGACCCAACAATTAAGAGCTAAGTAAAATACATCTCTAGATTTTTTTATTTTTTATTTTTATATTTTCAAGCAATATTCTATGTGTTCCAAAACAAAACATTGTCATCCAAATGAAATAAAACCCACAATTAATATAAATTTTCAGTAAATGGTGAAGGTGGGAATTAGTACATAGAGCAAGGATGTATCTCATAATTTTAGATAGTGACTCTATGTAAATAAAGGAGAATGTCATAGTTTTTTTATGTTCAAGAAGAAATAGGGGCACACTTTTGTCAAGGGATACAAGGTTTTACAAAGTCTGGAAATTATGACATGCTCTAGATCTTCTAACCAAGTCAAAACTGAGTTATAAGGTAAAAATTTATAGTTGAGGAATAGGTCTACCAGTTCCTTGTCCAAGAAAAGGTTGAATGGGGTATTTGGTACCATAGGAAAGCCACCTTCTTCAAAGGGAGAGGGGTACTCCATATACAAAAAATAGGTTGGGATCCAACCTATCTAAAAGCTTAAATAGATACCTAGAAACATCCTTAACACATTTCAAAGATGTACTTGAAATATATGTATATTAATACTGAAAACTTGTCTTGAAACACTTCTTAAATGTATGCTACCAACATTTGAGAGAACTACCACCAAGTAAATGTTTCAAATGACAAGTTTTTCTAAATATGGAACAATAATATCAGAAAAATCAATAGTACACACTTGAAGAAGAGATTCCTATAGGATTTACAGAAATAGAAGAGTGCACTCTAGCCTCTAGGGTGCACTAGATGACCAACCGCCAACAATATACTCAGAAAACAAGTGTAGAGCTCTGGTATTCAATCTTTCAACAACATGTTTACATGCATGGAGGGTTGAATAAAGAGGCATGAGACCCAACCCTCAATAGTAATTTATCCAATAGTCAATTTTACAATAGCTAGCTAAATAGAAGAGGGGAACTCAACTTCTTCTACAAGATGGACCCACAACATGAAATTTTTTACAAAAAAAATTATGAATGGGAAAGAGGTGCACCCTTTCCTTTCAAATTGTAATACATTTAATTAAAAATGTGTCATGTGGGGCCCAAGGGTGCCCCCCCTCATTTTGATTCTAAAGGTTAAATGAAGTCTTTTGTATAAATATTTTTTGGGACCCTATAAGAAGTGTGTCCACATTCATTTGTGCTAGGCTTAGGTACACTTTTTACATGCATCTTGGTTGAGCCCATGATAAGTGTGCCCACTCTGTTTCTTTTCATAGTAAAATTTTGATAGTATCCACTTAGTGAAACTTTAGTGATATTATCTTAGGAAATGACATTAACCCCTCATTTAAATAATTGACATGAAGAATCTTAGTGAATACTTAGGGATTCAATCATTTAGTTATTAATGACCCAAAATTCATGTCATTTTTTACAATAGAGTATGCAAGTATATGAAACATGACCCATATGTGAAGCCATGCATAATGCAAGAGTTGGGGATCAAAGACACTTCAAGGGGTGAAAAATGGGACATGGTGCCCCATTCCTAACCATATACATCACCAAGGAGCAATCATGTGCAATAAAAACCGGAGCTTCATCTCTATTGATGAGACTAGCACAGTGGGTGATGAATATGATCTAAAATAGCCTTAAGTACCCTCCTTTGTAGCTAATGTAGGACAATGATTCCACGTCATGTGGTCCCTAAGTAATGTGTTTGTTAATGCGACTAAAAGATGCTACTTCAACCTAGCGAAGAACTAGGGCTAATTAATCATGTACTTTCAAATTGAAATAAAAATAAACAAGCTAAGTACTAAGAAACAAGGGAGATTATTTTCTCTAACTTGAAAAACTTTTCAATTTGAAATAAAAGTACTACTCTAACAACAAACAAGAAAAGAGGAAACTAGTAAGTTGAAAAATCAAAGACTAAAACTCCACAGAAAAACCCAAACCCCGGGACAAGTACTAATGCAACAGAGGAGACTTTTCTTTGTCTGAAATTTTTGTGAATGAATCACATCTAAGGGCTATTCAAGCAAGATAGGGTTCTATCCTAACAATATTGAAACAAAAAGATGCAATGCAACCACAACAAAACCTAAAAGTGGTAGTTACTAAGAATCCTAAGGGGCATGTTTTCGACATACATTATTTTTTAAAGAGTGAATTAAAACACAATACTATTACCCGAAAGGGATGAATGAACCCTATAAGATCACTTCTCCTAGAAAGACAAAACCAAAAATGTAAAAAAAAATTCAATTTTGGGAACATGGAAAAAAAATACCCCAAAATTCACGTTGACGGTGCATAAACAAGGGGAAGTTTCTGCACTAAATGAGCACANGTTGGATGAGTGAAAACACTAAGGGTATTTTTTGCGTTGATAAAGTGTAGGAAATAGGGTCAATAACTGCACTAGCCTTGAAAATAAGCATGGAAGATGTAGACATGCTCCTAAGGTGGAAAATAAAGGTTTCAAAACTTTTGTGCAAACATAATAGAAAGGAACATAAAGAAAATCCCAAAATTTTCACTGAGTGAAGAGGGTAAGGAGTGTTGACGACAATTTCAGTCAACAGTACTTAGCTGGAAAAGCATTGCCAGGCTTTCCCTTGAATGAAATTTCTTGTGCAAAGTTTTTCCCACTCTCGTTAAGATTGGTGCAACCCACTCAATGAAGTTATGGCTATTGATCTACCGTTCATATGGCCTTTTTTTTTTCTCCCCGCATTCCTAATCCTATGATAAACACACTGGAACCATACATTTTGAACTATTACATATCACACCTCATGTCTTAGGCCTCTCTTTCCTAATTGTCACATTACCTCATAAATGTTGTGCCAATATTCCACTTCTTGCCCATTCTTCAAAAGTAAATATACTATCATGCTTACATTCCATTAAGGCTATATCATTCTATACTCAACATACATCACTTTTTCAAGATTTTCCTCATGTGCCTCTCTTCTAATATTTTAGTTATTCCATAAATTTATACCACTTTCTTTTCTTAGAGTTATAACTTTAACATCATCCCATGAAAAAGAGAAAATATATTAAAATGATAATTTCCACATGGATTATCTTATTTAGACAACAATCTATGACCTTAACGGGTTTCATGTTGAGAAAATGTGATGTAATACTTCCCACCAATATATACCAAGCTTCTTTGGGGAGGTTCCATATGGAAATATTTTGACGACATAGCATATTGGATTATATGATGTTATCTTTTAAAACATCTTGAAAAATCCATCAAATTGGGACAATTTATGTATATAACAAGTTTCAAGTAATTATTTCACCCTCTCAAACATGTAAGGAGATTCAAAGCAATCAACAATACATCTGTGGAAATGTCTTGACAGAGGCTGACATACAATTGTTTGTAACTCTATAAGATTTGATGAGGTTGTTGTTTATTTCAAGTGCAACTACTATGGCACTCACCCTTCTATCAATCCGTATGGAATTATTCCTCTTGGTTCTGACATTGACTATTCTCCTCCTCATGATCGTGCAAGATTTACTAAATGGAATCCATTTGGCTACTATACATTGATATTACACTCTGGTGAAAGGATGTATCGTGATTCATTATCACTTGTAAAGGAGAGATTCACAACATAAATTTTGACGTGTTATGCGTGGAATGCCCCTTATAAATGTATATTTTTCCAACTATGATGGTAGCAACACGAATACGCTTTTGTTGGAAGGAGATCCACGCATGAACCCTTTCAATGGAAGTTCAAGGGTTGTTGAGAAACTTGCAGTTGATCTGAAAGGGCGAGTGGAATTAGAAGATGAAGTATTTGATGAGAAAATTCTTGGCCCCAATGTTCAGGAGGTTGACTATTTTACATGGGTTTGCGACCAGGACACCTATGCATGTAGTAGACAAAAAATCTCTGCGCAATCAATTCTATTCATGCATGAGAATTGAAACTCTGCCAATCTTATGCCCAAGTTGAAAGATCTTGCTGAGAGAAGGAAATTAAAATATTCAAGAGTCGGTCTTGTTCTCCCTGTGACATTGAAACACATGCTAGCACATGTGAAAAGGCTACCAGAGATTCCAGGAGAAAAATTGTTGTTTGGTGGGAATCAATAATTGAAGATTAGGTTATTGACAAGAGAAATGGTCCTTGTTGATCGTGGAGTATATGAGAACTTGAGGATAAATGCGGCGCTTCTGTCACATTTTGATCTTGTATTTATTTTGATTAATTGAGGTTTATCAAACCATAAAAGTGCATCATGAGGTTTCAGCCTAGTCTGGACAACGATTTGCAATGAAAATTCTAAATGGATGAGAAATGGGGATTACTCTCCTACTCACTTCCAGGCACAAGATGATTCTATTAATTTTATTTGTGGGGCCAAAAATCAGTCCAATCCAGAGAATACAATTGGTATTATGACTACAACAGACAAGGGTGTACGTGTCCTAGTGATTCCCACAAGTGCTTTTGGAAAGATTCTTTCATCCATGTACGGGTTGGAAGTTGGTGGAGAAATGAATTTGACATCTAGTGTTCAGATTACACAGTTATCTCTTAAACATCGTAAAAAAAAAAAAAACAACAACATCGTATCATCATGTTTACTGGGAGCCCTGTTAATGTTAGGATATTTATACACTTAGGAGTTAGTTAAGATCTACTTGGTCTAATATGTCGTTAGGTAAAAGTGTGTTTCGTTAGTATGCATTAGTACGCATTTGTAGTTAGGAAATCCGACGGTCACGATATGTTCCCGACATAGAGTGATCTGACGATTCATACTCTCCTCGATCTTAATGGCCATTGATCCGTGGCTTAACACCCGATTGGTCCATGATCTCTATTTAAAAAGCATGGAGGGTCATTTGCCGATGATTGATTATGAGAAACTCTCTTGTAAAAACATTGGTGTGTTGATCTTTGATCTGGTTATGTGAGTGGTTACTGAAGGTTTTCGTCCTCTGTTGGAATACCTGTGTTGTCGAACATGGTATCAGAGCATGTTTGAAGACCTGCTCCTGTTGTAGATCGAGATCGTGAATCCGAGTTGCCTCATCTCCATTTTCTATCATTTCCATACATTTCTGGGCTGAGAGGACTCTTCCATTGCGTCCGGAGCACTCATTTCATTCAGGAACACTTTTCGTTTCACTCGAAAAGGTTTCCGTTTGCCCAAGATACGGCCATTACAGTCAGATCCGGAGCAATTCTTGTCAATAACCTAATCTTCAATTATTGGAAGATGGCCTTGAAGATGGAGTATTGATTCTTGGAAGATGGCCTTGAAGATGGAGTATTGATTCTTCTTCTTCTTCTCATGGACATGCACTTTCTGCTTCTGGTTTTTCCTTCAATACACCTTCTACTACTACTTGTTCTTCTGATGAGTGGCTTATTGATTCAAGAGCATCCTATCATATGGCTAAGGATAAAGACATATTTTCTGCTCTAAATGAATGTAACACCAAGGAAATATTTGTTGGTGATGATAGATCTCTTAGTGTTGTAGGATCTAGAACAATTCAGGTAGAAAATGGTCATTTCAATGATGTATTATGTGTTCCAAATCTTTCTTGTA
>SNQJ01S0004873.1:267837-286280 GCA_010110895.2 Picea sitchensis | reverse complement strand
GTGGTCGCGTTGGCTGGGGCCGTGGATGTTTCCCCGTAGGGGTTTTACCACGTGAAAACATCGGTGTGTTGATCTTTGATCTGGTTATGTGAGTGGTTACTGAAGGTGTTCGTCCTCTGTTGGAATACCTGTGTTGTTGAACAGTTAAATCCGATAAAAATATTCTTGAGGTGATTGGAAAGAAGCACTTGATATTGTGGACTTAGGGGGAAGTAATGACAAGAAATCGCCTAAACAATTAAATATCCATGAAGAAAATGATATCACACATATAGATGCAACCCTGCTCTTGTTATTAATCTGCTCAGAAAATTGTTCGTGGTTGTATTCAACATCAACCATCACACAAGGCATGAAGAAGGTATATCTGAAAGAACAATTTTAAACTACTTGCAGCTGGGCATCAACTTTTCGAATCTCTAACTATGGTTTTCATTTTTTTTTCTCTCCTATTCACAAATGGTAAAATTGAAATAAGATCCATGCTCGACCTGTATGTTTGAAAGAAATTACACTAAGCAGATTTTCATCGTATGATTTGAAACCAAGCACACTCTTTTTGGGATACCTGTTGTAGGTGAATCCCCCTGCAGACAAGTGGATTCCCTCTTGGTCTCTAGACTCCTAAGGCCAAGACAAAAAAGTGCTTAACATGGACACTAACTTCCTTTTAGATCTAATCAAGCTAATAAATGAAAGAGAAGGAGAAAGATATCTACCTTATTAGCGACGTTTATCCTTGCAAAGTCCAGGCTGAGCTTCGATCCTGAGCTCCCTGATAGGTCCTGTAAAACAAACAAAGGTACAAAAGACTTCCTACTCTACTGAGATTAGCTCAAACATAGATCCATCTACTACAGACAAACTCATATGGAACAAGCATAATTTTGAAAGAAACAGGCCAAGCATTGATTATTAATGAGAACGAGTAAAAGTACTTACAATCTTTTGAATGAAGGTGCAAAAACTTCTTTCAGTTCTCCTTGTCCAACCCCTTTTCTCAAATAATATCCATTGATTGCTTTGATGACATCTCACTCATGAGATCATAAGTTTGATGTAATTCTCAATCTCCATTTTCAATACCTTCTTATGAGATCATAAGTTAGGTATAATTCTTAATATTCCTTCTACCTTTCACCATGAGAAGGCCTCCTTATATAACCTTGGAGAGGTCCAACCACTTGAGAGATCTTTGGGATAAGTTGAGGATTCCTCTCCTTCAGTTGAGGATCTTCCCTAAGATCATGCCTTGACTATCTATTCGAATCCAACCACCTTCAGGAATTGAGGGATTCTGCCCTGATTTTCCTCAACGAACCTAAAATTTTCTCAGAAAAGGGGTAGCACTCCCCCAAAAGGGTGCACAAGGCGCTCAAACACTCCCCCAAAGAGGCTTAGGGAGCGCCAACACTCCCTGACCGTGGGTAGGGGAGCCCTCCTCTCCAAAATTTATTTTTTTAGTGGTTCTTTCAATGGAAAAATGTTTGTACTCCCTGTCAACTGAGTTCTCTTCTTCCAAACTAGCCTTTGAGGTGTCTTAAGTGTCTTTGTGATGTCGTTAGGGGCACGCCATAGGAAAGATGGCAGTATAATGTTTGTGACACTTGCAACACTTATAGTCAAAATGCGATACTTGTAGACAAGATGCAACACTTACAACACTTGTAATGACGACACTGGCGACACTGTCGAAGTGAGTAATTTTGAGGTGTAACAATACCAAACAAAGCTTTGAGTCTATGCATGAAGCAGGAAGGCTACATACAAAATATCAGATGGAAAATAATAATTATAAACACTATTGAGGAAAACGCAAACAAATGAAACGAGAATGGTAAACACAAATTAGTTTTGTTTAAGTAATATGTTATGGACAATTTTAGTTCGGTTATGAAACTACTAACTGAAGGAATGTTCCACAAAAGGAGATCAAAGAAAGAAGTGTCCAACAAGCAAGGGGGAAGGTTTTCTGAAGAAGATAATTTTAGGAGGAAATTTAGAGAAATAAAATTTCGAGAGAGAACTTAAATTCAGAGAGAGGTATGCTTGGAGTGTTGTGAGGACTACTTCATTCCATTCTTCTTTTACATCTTCAGTAGGGATTGACAGAATCGTCGGCAACAGGGGGTCTTGAGAAGCAACAATAAGGATAAAGTGAGGATGAACTTGCTGGCCTTCATAAGGTGAATGTTCACTTGCTAGTTTGTTGTATTCAAGCTCGATTTTATTCTACGCTAATCAGCTTCTATATGTAGGTTTTCTCCTTATGATTCACCTTCATTGCGCCATTCCACTTCTGGCCCAACTTTCTTTTTTTCCTTTTCGGGCTTGGTCTTTCTATTGTACATTGTTCTAGAGGGGCTAAAGATCATATACCTGGCCCTAGTCTACGCAGAGACTTGAGACTTGTAGGTTTCGAAAATTCAAGAGTTTGTATGGGAAACATTTTAAATGAAAATCAATTTATTTTTCACTCTAAAAGCTATCTCTTTGTTATTAATTCAACACTTTAAATTCAAAATATAAAAAATTATATAAATTCAAAATAACATAATGTCCTATGGTTACTATATGTATATATATTTCTTTCTTTTAGTTGTTTTAAAGGTATAAGCTTTTGTTATTTTTATTTTTGTAATTAATTTTGTTTTAATTAAGAGAATGTTAAAGTAATTATCCTTTACAGTGTTTTTTTTATATTTATTTTGTTGGTAGTTATTAAATCAATTTTTGTTTATTAAGTTGATCTTTTGACTACTCACTTAGTAATTAACCTTTTCCAACTTTTGTTAAGTTTTTCTTTTTGTTAAACAAATACAAATCAAATGTTTTTTATTTATTTGCATTTATTTTATTAGATTTAAATTTTGTTATTTCAAATGTATAAACTCCACATAAAATTAATAAATTATAATATCATATAAAAGTTAAATATTATTAAAAAGTAAAATTATAAGGCAAAGGAATTCATGCTTGGACTGTAGGTTAGGGGAAAATTGGCCTAGAGTTTACTGGGCTTTCTTGTATGATGTTATAGCCTTAATGAAAAGTAAGAATGATAGTATATTTACTTTTGAAGAATGGGCAAGAAGTGGAGTAATGGCACAACATTTATGAGGTAATGTGACAATTAGGAAAGAGAGGCCTAAGACATGAGGTGTGATATGTAATAGTTCAAAATGTATGGTTCCAATGTGTTTATCATAGGATTAGGAATGCGGGGAGAAAAACAAAAGGCCATATGAACTATAGATCAAGAGAAATAACTTTGTTGAGTGGGTTGCGCCAATCTTAACGAGAGTGGGAAAACTTTGTGCAAGCAATTTCATTCGAGGAAAATCCTAGCAATGCTTTGCTGGCTAAGTACTGTTGACCAAAATTGTCATCAACAAGGAGGATAAAACACACACCCACAACCAAGGAAAATAATTGACTCTTTTCTCTAGTGAAGTCACCACTCCGTTGTGTGCAATTTCAGTAAGACTATTAAAAATGTTGAAAATGAACGATTTTTAAAATAATAACAAAAACAAAATATTTTAAACTTTGAAAAACATAAATGTAGTCTTTAATTCACTAATTTTAAATTTAAAATATACAATGTTAATCTTAATCCACTTAAAATATAACTAACTATATTGTCTTTTATATAACCAATTATATTATCTTTTATACAACATCATTAAGATTCAATTATCAAAATCAAATTTAATCGAATCACATCTTTTTAAAAAAAATTGATCTAAACAAAATGACCCTCTATCTAGAAATACTATATTGTCTTTTTATAGAATATTTCCATATCTCACCTCCCCAAAGAAGCTTGGTATATATTGGTGGAAAGTATTACATCACATTTTCTCAACATGAAACTCATTAAGGTCATAGATTATTCTCAAAATAATATAATCCATGTGGAAATTATCATTTTAAAATATTTTCTCTTTGTCAAAGTTATAACTCCAAGAAAAGAAAGCGGTATAACTTTATGGAATACCTAAAATATTAGAAGAGAGGCATATGAGGAAAAGCTTGAAAAAGTGATGTACGTTGAGTATAGAATGATATAGCCTTCATGAAAAGTAAGCATGATAGCATATTTACTTTTGAAGAATGGAAAATGATTGGAATAATGGCATAATATTTATGAGGTAATGTGATAATTAGGAAAGAGAGGTCTAAGACATGAGGTGTGATATGTAATAGCTCAAAATGTATGGTTTTAATGTGTTTATCATAGGATTAGGAATGTGGGGAGAAAAACAAAGGCCATATGAATGGTAGATGAAGAGATATAACTACGTTGAGTGGGTTGCATCAATCTTAACGAGAGTGGAAACAAACTTTGTGCAACCAATTTTATTTGAAGAAAAGCTTGACAATGCTTTGTTGACTAAATATTGCTGACCAAAATTGTCGTCAACAAGGAAGATAAGACACACACCCACAACCAAGGAAAAATAAATGGCTCTTTTCACTAGTGAAATCACCACTCCATTATGTGCAATTTCAGTAAAACTATTAAAAATGTTGAAAATGAACAATTTTTAAAATAACAAAAACGAAATATTTTAAACTTTGAAAAACATAAATGTGGTTTTTTATCCACTAATTTTAAATTTGAAAAATACAATGTTTATCTTAATCCACTTAAAATATAACCAACTATATTGTCTTTTTATAGAATATAACCAATTATATTACCTTTTATACAACATCATTAAGATTTAATTATCAAAATCAAATTTAATTGAATCACATCAATCTTTTTTTGAAAAAGATTGATCTAGACAAAATGATCCTCGAAATACTATATTGTCTTTTTATAGAAATACTATATTTTCTTTTTATAGAATATTGCCATATGGCACCTCCCCAAAGAAGCTTGGTATATATTGGTGGGAAGTATTACATTACATTTTATCAACATGAAACCTGTTATGTTCATAGATTCTTCTCTAAATAAGATAATCCATGTGGAAATTATCATTTTTATATATTTTCTCTTTGTTATGGGATGATGTTAAAGATAATCTATGTGGAAATTATTATTTTTATATATTTTCTCTTTGTTATGGGATAATGTTAAAGTTATAACTCTAAGAAAAGAAAGTGGTATAACTTTATGGAATAACTAAAATATTAGAAGAGAGACACATGAGGAAAAGCTCGAAAAAGTGATGTATGTTGAGTATAGAATGATATAGTTTTAATGAAAAGTAAGCATGATAGTATATTTACTTTTGGATAATGGGTAAGGGTGGAATAATGGCACAACATTTATGAGGTAATGTGATAATAAGGAAAGAGAGGCCTAAGGCATGAGGTGTGATATATAATATTTCAAAATGTATGGTTTAAGTGTGTTTATCATATGTTTATCATAGGATTAGGAATGTGGGGAGAAAAACAAAAGGCCATATGAACGGTAGATCAAGAGTCATAATTTCGTTGAGTATGTTGCGCCAATCTTAACGAGAGTGGGAAAACTTTGTGCAAGCAATTTCATTCGAGGAAAAGCCTAGCAATGCTTTGCTGGCTAAGTACTGTTGATCGAAATTGTCATCAACAAGGAGGATAAAACACACACCCACAACCAAGGAAAACTAAATGACTCTTTTCTCTAGTGGAGTCACCACTCCGTTGTGTGCAATTTCAGTAAGACTATTAAAAATGTTGAAAATGAACAATTTTTAAAATAATAACAAAAACAAAATATTTTAAACTTTGAAAAACATAAATGTAGTCTTTAATTCACTAATTTTAAATTTGAAATATACAATGTTAATCTTAATCCACTTAAAATATAACTAACTGTATTGTCTTTTATATAACCAATTATATTACCTTTTATACAACATCATTAAGATTCAATTATCAAAATCAAATTTAATCGAATCACATCTTTTTTGAAAAAAATTGATCTAGACAAAATGATCCTCTATCTAGAAATACTATATTGTCTTTTTATAGAATATTTCCATATCTCACCTCCCCAAAGAAGCTTGGTATATATTGGTGGAAAGTATTACATAACATTTTCTCAACATGAAACTCATTAAGGTCATAGATTATTCTCAAAATAAGATAATCCATGTGGAAATTATCATTTTAAAATATTTTCTCTTTGTTTATAACTCCAAGAAAAGAAAGCGGTATAACTTTATGGAATAACTAAAATATTAGAAGAGAGGCATATGAGGAAAAGCTTGAAAAAGTGATGTACGTTGAGTATAGAATGATATAGCCTTGATGAAAAGTAAGCATGATAGTATTTTTACTTTTGAAGAATGGAAAATGATTGGAATAATGGCATAATATTTATGAGGTAATGTGATAATTAGGAAAGAGAGGTCTAAGACATGAGGTGTGATATGTAATAGTTCAAAATGTATGGTTTCAATGTGTTTATCATAGGATTAGAAATGCGGGGAGAAAAACAAATGCCATATAAATGGTAGATGAAGAGCTATAACTACATTGAGTGGGTTGCATTAATCTTAACGAGAGTGGAAAAAACTTTGTGCAAGCAATTTTATTTGAAGAAAAGCCTGGCAATGCTTTGCTGACTAAATATTGCTGACCAAAATTGTCGTCAACAAGGAAGATAAGACACACACCCACAACCAAAGAAAAATAAATGGCTCTTTTCCCTAATGAAATCACCACTCCATTATGTGCAATTTCAGTAAAACTATTAAAAATGTTGAAAATGAACAATTTTTAAAATAACAAAAATGAAATATTTTAAACTTTGAAAAACATAAATGTGGCTTTTTCATCCACTAATTTTAAATTTGAAAAATACAATGTTTATCTTAATCCACTTAAAATATAACCAACTATATTGTCTTTTATAGAATATAACCAATTATATTACCTTTTATACAACATCATTAAGATTTAATTATCAAAATCAAATTTAATCGAATCACATCTATCTTTTTTGAAAAAGATTGATATAGACAAAATGATCCTCTATATAGAAATACTATATTGTCTTTTTATAGAAATACTATATTGCCTTTTTATAGAATATTGCCATATGGCACCTCCCCAAAGAAGCTTGGTATATATTGGTGGGAAGTATTACATTACATTTTCTCGACATGAAACCCGTTAAGGTCATAGATTCTTCTCTAAATAAGATAATCCATGTGGAAATTATCATTTTTATATATTTTCTCTTTGTTATGGGATGATGTTAAAGATAATCTATGTGGAAATTATAATTTTTATATATTTTTTCTTTGTTATGGGATGATGTTAAAGTTATAACTCTAAGAAAAGAAAGTGGTATAATTTTATGGAATAACTAAAATATTTGTTATGGGATGATGTTAAAGTTATAACTCTAAGAAAAGAAAGTGGTATAATTTTATGGAATAACTAAAATATAAGAAGAGAGGCACATGAGGAAAAGCTCGAAAAAGTGATGTATGTTGAGTATAGAATGAAATAGTTTTAATGAAAAGTAAGCATGATAGTATATTTACTTTTGGAGAATGGGTAAGGGTGGAATAATGGCACAACATTTATGAGGTAGTGTGATAATAAGGAAAGAGAGGCCTAAGGCATGAGGTGTGATATATAATATTTCGAAATGTATGGTTTCAGTGTGTTTATCATATGTTTATCATAGGATTAGGAATGTGGGGAGAAAAACAAAAGGCCATATGAATGGTAGATCAAGAGTCATAATTTCGTTGAGTGGGTTGCACCAATCTTAACGAGAGTGGAAAAAATTGTGTGCAAGCAATTTAATTCAAGGGAAAGCCTCGCAATGCTTTGTCAGCTAAGTACCGTTGATCGAAATTGTCGTTAACACGGAGAATAAGACACACACCTACAACCAAGGAAAAATAAATGGCTCTTTTCCCCAGTCGAGTCACCACTCTGTTGTGTGCAATTTCAGTAAAACTATTAAAAATGTTGAAAGTGAGCAATTTTTAAGATGATAACAAAAACAAAATATTTTAAACTTTGAAAGACATGAATGTGGCCTTTCATCCACTAATTTTAAATTTGAAAAATACAGTGTTAATCTTAATCCACTTAAAATGTAACCAACTATATTGTCTTTTATGGAATATAAGCAATTATATTACCTTTTATACAACATCATTAAGATTCAATTATCAAAATCGAATTTAATCGAATCACATCTTTTTTGAAAAAGATTGATCTAGACAAAATGATCCTCTATCTAGAAATACTATATTGTCTTTTTATAGAAATATTATATTACCTTATATACAACATCATTAAGATTCAATTATCAAAATCAAATTTAATCGAATCGCATCTTTTTGAAAAAAGATTGATATAGACAAAATGATCCTCTATCTAGAAATATGTTACCTTATATACAACATCATTAAGATTCAATTATCAAAATCGAATTGCATCGTTTTGAAAAAAGATTGATATAGACAAAATGATCCTCTATATAGAAATATGTTGTTCATTGACTCCTTTGTATGTGTTCATAGCGTTAGTTATGTAAGGCATTCCTACCTAAAGAGATTTAAATATGGAAAAAGTGAGAATGTATTTAGAAGGGAGCACTGTTGGAGTTACTTCACACACACCTAGGATTTTTTTTTTCCTAAGGATTTTCCTTGTTTATTAGTCATAATTAGTCATTATCCAGTCTCCTATACTTTAGGGTAGAATATTCCACCTAGAGAATATTCTCTTTCAATTGACACTTCAGTTTGACTAGTTGAGTTGAGTTTAGATGCTACATTGGTTTTGTCACCATGCAACATTGGGATCATCACCAACTAATGTGCACTTGCCTTGGGATCATCACCATACTGGTGCATTACCCTTGATTTCCTGAGTTAAGTCCTCACTATTCTCTGTTCAATCAGTTAACTAAAGACTAGTTGACTAGTTAACTCAACTAGGTGGCAGTTCACTTTTGTGACTTCCAGAGAGACTAGAATAGGTGGCAGTTCACTCCCGTAACTGTTGGTGTGTATCCAGATCACTCTATACCACCACTATGGTGCATTGGTTCTCCTCCAGTGTGCACTCATTGAGTTATACAAAGTATATCATGTGTAAATTATTCATTATTCAAAACAGTTAATGAGAATTCTTCTATTCTTTCTCTCCTTCTTCTTTCTCAAATTCTCTTTGCAAATGTGTGTATTATTGTTTAGATAGATCTATTCTATGCAGTTTCAACACATTTACATGGTATCAGATTCAACGGACTACTAAGAAAAATCTACACCAAAATGTTTTGCAAGTACAAAAGATTGAAGACAGTGGACAGATGGATTTTCAAAAAGAATTCATTCTTACACATTATAACTATTTTGCATGGAAGGCGAAAATAGCCATACATATCTGAACCAAAGGGTTGTATAGGTTAACCTTGAATACAGATACAAAACCGACATAATCCATAGAAAAATCCAAGTTCTTAAATCGCATGGATGAGGTACTCAGAACAATTTGCAGTCTTATTTCTCTCGATCTCCTTTTTCACATATCTTCATGTAAGACTCCCAATGAAACCTGGACCACCTTGGAAGTGCTCTTTGAAAAACAGGATGAGATGAGGGGTCACATGCTGGAGGTGGAGTTGCTCACATTGGATCCAAAAATCTTCGAAAATATCCAAGATTTCTTTACAAAATTCAAGGATTTATTGTCACAACTCAAAGCTTGCGGGGTTGATAATCAAAGGAGGAGTAACAAATGGTTCTAACTATTATCTCCAATATTGGTCCTAAATTATCTGTATTCGTATCCACATTCCATACTATAAGATTCGTGTCTAGAGCCACCCGAAAAATTCCTTCTCTTGAAGACTTTATCGAATCCATGACACAAGAGCAAACCAAGCTCATCAACATGGGCACAATCAAAGGCCCAAGGGAGCATGCACTCACTGTGCAAGATGGAAGCCACAAATATCATAAATATAAATATAAATATAAACAAAAATCTCATGCACATCTGAAAAAGGAAGGATACACAAAACCCTTCATTGATGCCTCCGGATCCAAAGGGGAAAAGGGAAGAAAAGGAGAGAAATGCATGTATTGTCACAAAGGATTCCATTCAGAATCTACATGCATGAAAAAAAAAATAGATCTTATGTCTAAAATACTTCAGCAAAACAACCTTGGAGATCGTATCCTTGAGGGTGCCAAGAAGAAGAAGCCAGAATATATGAATTCCAAGAAAGATAATTCTAGCCATGCTTTAATTGCCATCAAATCCTCTCCCGGTGCTTGGATCGTAGATTCAAGAGCATCACATCACATGGCTACCTAAAAAGAATTATATTCTTCTTTGGATGCATGCAAAGGTCCTCTTATTCTGTTGGGGGACAAATCTTCTATTGAAGTCACCGGCAAAGGAAGGATTGAACTCGCCAATAGAATCTTTGAGAATGTGATGCATGTTCCCCAGCTTTCTGTCAACCTTCTCTCCATGTATCAGATGACGAATTCTGACATTGGAAAGAAATTCATATTCACACCAAATTATGTGTACATATATGACATGCAAACCAACTCCAGGGTTGCTACTGGTGAGGTAAATCATCCGTCTAGATTGTATACATTTTATGAATTCATTGAACCTAATTCTGCTTTACTTCTTACTCATGCTAATGAAAGTAGTAGGATATGGCACGAAAGGTTTGGAAATTTGAATTTTAGATACATGCAACAACTTAACAATAAAAGATTGGTTGATGTTCTACCAAACATCCATTTCTCCAAAGGAGTATGTGAGGGATGTGTTCTTGGAAAACATCCTCAAGAGAAATTCGACAAGGGAAAGTCTCAGAGAGCCTATGCACCTTTAGATCAGATCCTCAGTGACGTTATGGGTCCTTTTCCACATCCATTGGTCAACAAAGCAAGGTTTGTTCTCATTTTTGTTGATGGTTTCTCACATTTTACATGGATCTACTTTATCAAGCAAAAATCCGAGGTCTTTCAGCACCTCAAAGATTTCAAAGCCTTGGTTGAGACATAGTCCAGAAAGAATATCAAAGTCCTTTGAACTGATAAAGGGGGAGAATATGTAAATCATGAGATACATAATATTTTCCATGGGGCAAGGATCCAGTTGCAGCACACAGTTCCCTAGACTCTGCAGCAAAACAGAGTTGCTGAGCGGAAAAACATATCTCTAAAGGAGATGGCATCTTACATGCTGCATGCAAAGTCACTACCACAAAGAATATGGGCTGAAGCACTTAATTGTGCAACATACATCCAAAAAATATCTCCCCATAGATCTGTCAAGGATAAGACCCCCTACGAGGCTTGGAGCGGCCTCAAACCGGAAGTGACCCACTTTCTCATTTTCGGTTGACATGCATGGGTCTGGATTCCCTCTGAAAAGAGGAAGGCACTTGATCCATAGAGAATTGAGTGAATTTTTGTTGGATACCCCGAAGGTGTGAAGGGATATCAACTTATTTATCTTTCCTCGAACCATATCATCATTGAGTGTAGTTTCCAATTCGAGGAAAGTGTCTCGCATGTACCTCAACAAATGCATGCAGGCACCTTCACTCTTCCACCTATCCGAGATGATGAGAATGCACATTCCAACTCTTCTTCAAATGAAAGTTTTGATTCAGAGGACTTAGATGATTCAGATTCAGAGTCAGTACAGTCAGATGCAGAGTCAGAGCATCCAGATGCATTTATAGAGCCAAAGCAGAGGCCCAAGTGGACACAGACTACTCTTCAGGATGTAGGGTATCTCATTGTTGATCCATCCGATACTAGGAGGACTCTATTTTATTTCGAGGAGCCTCCTGTTGCACTCACCACCACTGAACCATTTCCTTCCATGCATATTTTTTTGGTTTAGTCTTCAGTTCCACAGTCTTATGGAGAGGCTGCTGGAAATCCCTTTTGGGAATCCGCCATGTAGGAGGAGTACAACTCCCTCCTCGAGAACCAGACTTGGGATCTGGTTCCCCTTCCTTTTGGGAGGAAAATTTTCAGATGCATATGGGTCTACAGGACCAAGAGCACAGAAGATGGACAGATTAGTAGATACAATGCCAGGTTTGTCGCCAAAGGCTTTTAGCAGGTTCATGGTATTGAATATGTTGAGACCTTTTCTTCAGTAGTGAAGATGGATTCCATATGATTGGCACTTGCCATTGCAGCTGCCAAGGGATGGGAAGTTCATCATATGGACATGAAGAATTCATTTCTGCACGGTGATCTTTAGAGGAGATCTACATGGAGAAACCCTAGGGATTTATGCAAGACTCATCTTTGGTCTGTCGACTGAAGAAGTCCATTTATGGCCTCACGCAGGCTCTAAGGGCATGGTATTCCAAGATGGTTTCCTACCTGTTGTCACAAAACTTTGTACGTTGTAAATCATACCCGAATGTCTACATGCTCAAGACAACTTATTCACTTCTACTTTTAGTAACTCTGTATGTTGATGATTTGTTGATCACCGGTTGCTCGACTTCAACGATTGCTGCAGTCAAGAGGATTCTACATGACAAGTTTTTGATGACAGACATGGGCCTGATACACTTCTTCCTTAGACTCGAGATTAGTCAGGATGCATCAGGCATCAAATTGTCTCAGGCCAAGTATGCATGAGATCTCCTTGAGATATTTCACATGACAGAATGCGAGTCTTCTCCGACTCCTTTCCTATCAGGAGTCAAACTTGAGGATGGTGGGGAGACTCCATTGGTTGAAAACACACTGTACAGAAAACTAGTGGGGATCTTGTTGTATCTCACACACTCCAGACCAGACCTCTCCTATGCAGTTGGCACAGTTTCCAAGTTCATGCAGGAGCCGCATGAGCTACACTGGAAAGCTGCAAAGTGTATCCTTTGATACGTACATGGAACCATGATCTTTGGGATTCATTATGCAGAAGACTCTACATTAGATCTCATCGGGTTTACTGATTATGAATGGGTTGGCGATAGCATTGATCACAAGTCCACATCTGGTTACTCACTCAGTCTTGGTTTCAGGCCTATCTGTTGGTCGAGAAAGAAGCAAGTTTCCATTGCTCTATCTTCAGCCGAGGCAGAGTAAAGAGGGGTATTTAACATAACCATTCAGGCTATGTGGCTACAAAATTTTCTCACTAAGTTGGGTATTCAGTTTCATCGGTCAATCATCATCTAGTGTGACAACCAGAGCACTCTGAAGTTATGCAAAGTTCAGTTCAGAGGCAACGAACGAAGCACATCGAGATCCACATGCAATACATCCGAGACTTGGTACACGATGGGATCATCGACTTACAGTTCTTTCATTCAACATAACATATGACATACATCTTCACCAAGACTTTCACCGAGCATAGGTTTCATTCTCTTCGAAGTCATCTTGGAGTGAAGGACACAGTTGCCTAGAAACTGTAGTTATTATTTTTACATACATTGTATCTTGAGGGGGGGAGGGGGTTTCCCATGAGTTTTTCCCTCTTTCCTCTCTTTATTTTAGTGTATCTTTTGTATTTGGGTACCTAACATGTCCTCGTTGTCAGGACCCATTCTTTATTTTCACCATAGTGATGTTCAAGGGGGGTGTTGGAGTTACTTCACACACACCTAGGATTTATTTTTCTTAAAGTTTTTCCTTGTTGATTAGTCATAATTAGTCATTATCCAGTCTCCTATACTTTAGGGGAGAATATTCCACCTGGAGAATATTCTCTTTCAGTTGACACTTCATTTTTACTAGTTGAGTTGAGTTTAGATGTTGCATTGGTTTTGTCACCATGAAACATTGGGATCATCGCTAACTAATGCGCACTTGGCTTGGGATCATCACCATACTGGTGCATTACCCTTGATTTCCTGAGTTAACTCCTCACTACTCTCTGTTCAATTAGTTAACTGAAGACTAGTTGACTAGTTAACTCAACTAGGTGGCAGTTCACTCCTGTAACTTCCTGAGAGACTGGAATAGGTGGCAGTTCACTCCCGTAACTTATTGAGATACTAGAATAGGTGGCAGTTCACTCCCATAATTGTTGGTGTGTGTCCAGATCACTCTATACCAACACTATGGTGCATTGGTTCTCCTCCAGTGCGCGCTCATTGAGTTATACAGAGTATATCATGTGTAAATTATTAATTATTCAAAGCAATTAATGAGAATTGTTCTATTCTTTCTCTCCTTCTTCTTCTTTCTCAAATTCTCTCTGAAAATGTGTGTATTATATTTTAGCTAGATATATTATGTGCAGGTTCAACACATTTACATGGTATCAGATCCGACGGACTGCTAAGAAAAAGCTACACCAAATGTTTTTGCAGGTACAAAAGATTGAAGACAGCGGAAAGATGGAGTTCCAAAACGAATTCATTATTACACCTTACAACTATTTTTCATGGAAGTATAAAATATCCATACATCTCTAAACCAAAGGGTTGTACAGGTTAACCTTGAATACATATACAGAACCGACATCATCCATAGAAAAATCCAAGTACTTAAATCGCATGGATAAGGCACTCGAAACAATTTGCATTCTTATTTCTCTCAATCTCCTTTTTCACATATCTTGTAAGACTCCCAATGAATCCTAGACCACCTTGGAAGGGATATTTGGAAAATATAATGAGATGAGGGGACACATGGTGGAGGTGGATCTTCTCACATTGGATCAAAAAAGATTCGACAATATTCAAGATTTCTTTACAAAATTCAAGAATTTACAGTCGCAACTCAAAGCTTACGGGGTTGATAAATAGAAGGAGGAGAAACAAATGGTTCTCACCATTCTCTCCAAGATTGGTCCTGAATTATCTGTATTCATATCCACAATCCATACTGTCAGATTCACCTCTGGAGCCACCTGAAAGATGCCTTCTCTTGAGGACTTTATCGAATCCCTGACACAAGAGAAAACCAAGCTCATCAACATGGGCACAATCAAAGGCCCAAGGGCGCATGCACTCACTGTGAAATATGGAATCCACAAATATCATAAATCTAAAGATAAATATAAACAGAAAGCTCATGCACATCCAAAGAAGGAAGGGTACACAAAACTCTTCACCGATGCCTCCGAATCCAAAGGGGAAAAGGGAAGAAAATGAGAGAAATGCACGCACTGTCACAAAGGATTCCATTTAGAATCCGCATGCATGCAAAAAAAATTAGATTTTATGTCTCAAGTACTTTAGGAAAACAACCTTGGATATCACATCCCCGAGGGTGCCAAGAAGAAGAAGCCAAAAGATCTGAATTTCTAGAAAGGAAATTCTAGCCATGCCTTGATTGCCATCAAATCCTCTCCTGATGTTTGGATCGTAGATTCATGAGAATCACATCACATGGCCGCCTCAAAAGAATTATATTATTATTTGGATGCATGCAAAGGTCCTCTTATTATGATGGGGGACAACTCTTCTTTCGAAGTCACCGACAAAGGAAGGATTGAACTCACCAATGGAAGCTTCGAGAATGTGTTGCACGTTCCCCAGCTTTCTGTCAACCTTCTCTCCATGTATCAGATGACGAATTTCGGCACCAGAAAGAAATTAATATTCACACCAAATTTCGTGGACATCTACGACATGCAAACCAACTCCAGGGTTGCTACTGGTGAGGTAAATCATTAGTCTACATTGTATACATTTTCTGAATTCATTGAACCTAATTTTGATTTACTACTTACTCATGCTGATGAAAGTATTAGGATATTGCACGAAAGGTTTGGACATTTGAATTTCAGATACATGCAACAACTTAGCAAGAAAATATTGGTTGATGGTTTACCAAACATCCATTTCTCCAAAGGAGTATGTGAGGGATGTGTTTTCGGAAAACACCCTCAAGAGAAATTCGACAAGGGGAAGTCTCAGAGAGACTCCACACCTTTAGATCTAATCCACAGTGACCTTATGGGTCCTTTTCCACATCCATCGATCAACAAAGCGAGGTTTTTTCTCATTTTCATTGATGATTTCTCACATTTTACATGGATCTACTTTCTCAGGAAAAAATTTGAGGTTTTTCAACACCTCAAAGATTTCAAAGACTTGGTTGAGACACAGTCTGGAAAGAAGATCAAAGTCATTCGAACTGATAAAGGGGGAGAATATATAAATCACGAGATCCATAATATTTTCCATGAGGCAGGGATCTAGTTGCAACACACAGAGTTGCTGAGCGGAAAAACAAATCTTTAAAGGAGATGGTATATTGCATGTTGCATGCAAAGTCACTACCATAGAGACTACGGGCCGAAGCACTTAATTGTGAAAAATACATACAAAACAGATTTCCCCATAGATTTTTCAAGGATAAGGCCCCCTACGAGGCTTGGAGCGGCCTCAAACCGGAAGTGACCCACTTTCACATTTTCGGTTCACATGCATGGGCCCAGATTCCCTCTGAAAAGAGGAAGGAACTTGATCCATAGAGAACTGAATTCATTTTTGTTGGATACCCTGACGGTGTGAAGGGATATCGAATTATTGATCTCTCCTTGGACCGGCTCATCATTGAGCATAGTGTCCAATTCGAGGAAAGTGTCTCACATGTACCTCAACATCCACATGCAGACACCTTCACTCTTCGACCTGTCTGAGATGATGAGCATGCACATGCCAAATCTTCTTCAGATGAGAGTTTTGATTCAAAGGACTCAGATGATTCATATTCAGAGTCAGTAGAGTTAGATGCAGAGTCAGAGAATCCAGATGTAGTTGCAAAGCCAGAGAAGAGGCCCAAGTGGGCACAAACTATTCTTCAGGATGCAGGGGATCTCATTGGTGATCCAACCGATACTAGGAGGACTCGATATGATTTAGAGGAGCCTCTTATTGCACTCACCTCCACTGAACCATTTCCCTCGAGGCATATTTTCTTGGTTCAGTATTCAGATCCATAGTCTTATGGTGAGGCTGCTGGAAATATTTTTTGGGAATCCACCATGCAAGAGGAGTAAAACTCCCTCCTCGAGAACCAGACTTGGGATCTGGTTCCCCCTCCTTCTGGGAGGAAACTTGTCACCTGCATATGGGTTTATAGGACCAAGAGCACAACATATAGACATACTAGTAGATACAAAGCCAGGCTTATCACCAAAGGCTTTCAACAGGTTCATGGTATTGACTATGATGAGACCTTCGCTCCAGTAGTGAAGATGTATTCCATGCAATTGGCACTTACAATTGCGGTAGCCAAGGGGCGGGAATTTCATCATATGGACGTGAATAATGCATTTCTTCATGGTGATATCTATGAGGAGATCTACATGGAGCAGCCCCAGGGATTTATGCAAGAGTCATCTTTGGTCTATCGACTGAAGAAGTCCATTTATGGCCTCAAGCAGGTTCTGAGGGCATGGTATGCCGAGATGGATTCCTACCTGTTGTCACAGAACTTTGTATGTTGTAAATCAGACCCGAATGTCTACATGTTCAGGACAACATATTCACTTCTACTTTTAGTTTTGTATGTTGATGATTTGTTGATCACCGGTTGCTCGAATTCAATGATTGCTGAAGTCAAGAGGATTCTACATGACAATTTTTTGATGACGAACATGGGTTCACTACACTTCTTCCTTAGACTCAAGATCAGTTAGGATGCATTAGGCATCAAACTGTCTCAGGCCAAGTATGCACGAGATCTCCTTGAGAGATTTCACATGACAAATTGCAAGTCTGCTTTGACTCCTTTCCTATCAGGGGTCAAACTTGAGGATGGCGGGGAGACTCCATTGGTTGACAACACACTATACATACATCTAGTGGGGAGATTTTTGTATCTCACACACTCCAGACCAGACCTCTCCTATGCAGTTGGAGCAATTTCCAGTTTCATGCAGGAGCCGCATGAGCTACATTGGAAATCTGCAAAGTGTATCCTTCAATATGTATAGGGAACCATCACCTTTGAGATTCATTATGCAACAGACTCTACATTAGATCTCATCGGGTTTATTGATTCTGGCTAGGCTGGCATTAGCATTGATCGCAAGTCCACATCAGGTTACTCACTTAGTCTTGGTTCTAGGCCTATCTGTTGGTCAAGCAAGAAGCAATTTTCCATTGCTCTATCTTCAGTTGAGGCAGAGTACAGAGGGGTAGTTAACATAACCATTCAGGCTATGTGGGTACAACATTTTCTCACTGATTTGGGTATTTAGTTTCATTGGCCGATCATCATCTGGTGTGACAACCAGAGCACTCTGAAGTTCTGCAGAGATCCAGTTTAGAGGTAGTGAACGAAGCACATTGAGATCCACATGGACTACATCCGGGACTTGGTACACAATGGGATCATCAACTTACAGTTCTGTCCTTCAACAGAACATATGACATAGATCTTCACCAAGACCTTCATCGAGCATAAGTTCCATTCTCTGCGAAGTCGTCTTGGAGTGGACACAGTTGCCTAGAAACTGTAGTTCTTATTTTTACATACATTGTACCTTGAGGG
>SNQJ01S0004873.1:225889-267827 GCA_010110895.2 Picea sitchensis | reverse complement strand
CTCCCCCGCATGGAAGAGTGGACATACTTCTGGGGTGTAAATACTTCATGGGGTATAAACACAACTGAAAGCAAGGACCTCTGAGTCAGGAAGATAATCAGGCTCCACAACCAACAAGGTAGAGTTAGCGATGACCACAATAGATTGAATTTCTTGTGAATATTACCTAGGCTCAAATCACCTTTTGACCTTGAAATAAGATCTAAANCCCTGTGCACTCCCCCGCATGGAAGAGTGGACATACTTCTGGGGTGTAAATACTTCATGGGGTATAAACACAGCTGAAAGCAAGGACCTCTGAGTCAGGAAGATAATCAGGCTCCACAACCAACAAGGTAGAGTTAGCGATGACCACAATAGATTGAATTTCTTGTGAATATTACCTAGGCTCAAATCACCTTTTGACCTTGAAATAAGATCTAAAACTGCTTATGATTGGTTAAGAGCTAATCTTTTTTGGACGTAACAAAACAAGTTAATTATGCAAGACCCAAAGGCATCTAGAAGGAGTGGAAGTTTTCCCCCTTATGGACCACTAATGGATAATTTGAGGTGGCATGGTTTTCTTTAAATAATAGTGATGGGTTAGCTTCCCTTCGTGGATAGTAGTCATTTATGGTTATCCTCATTTCCAATTGATAACTAAGTTGTGATAGGCTCTACCATCTTTGGAAATAAAAATATATGTTGTAACTTTCTTTTGGGTAAGAGGTTATATTGCAATCAAGGTGATTCAGATTATTTTCGACACAAAATGAGAGTAGAGATATAATAAATAAATGTAAAGAGATGTATCAGATATCCAACAATATAATAGAAATATATAAGAGATATAAACAAAGAGATACAGTCATACACAATTTCTATTAATGTGCGAAATGTACAGAATTTTAAAAATACAGAGTGAAAGACTCGCTAGAATGGTGGCAACTCATCTCTGATAAGAGATGTGATGGATACTTGCATTCTCAAGAATATGATTGTTGCAATGAGGCTCCAAAGGACTTTTTTAACATAATTAAAATCCAAAACCCTAACCTTGGAATATGAAAATCCAAAAGGTTTGCGGGCCCTGATGGGGTTAGTTGATACATCAACTTCCCGGGGGCGTAACATTTGCATAATATCTCCGTTTGGGGCACTCTATACACCGTTGGAAAGGTCTAATAAAAAATAACTATTTTTTACTAGCCCAAGTAAGTGTTTGCAGCAATCGCCTGGGCCCCAAATCCCCAAAAAACATCGTTTAGGGTGTCAAAACGGCCTTGAAAGTTTGGAGCCCGAAAAACTGCCAAGATGGAAAACTATTTTTCTAGCTCGTGGAATAGGTGGGTGGCCATTGATTTTCACGGTTGGCACAGGGGAAGACCCAGGGTTCAACTCTAACAACGCACCAACAAACCCTAACTACTGGCCCTTTCGGAAACACCTACGAAGAAGATGCAATCTCACCCGAAGTAGCAATAGGGGGTTGTAGGACACATGTGTCTACAACCGGAGGAAATGAAAATTGAATCTAGGACAACAAAACACAACAATATAATTATTCTTTACCAATCTTAAGCTTACCTCGCAAGTATATCTCTGATCTAACACAACAATGCAATAACAATATAACATATTGTAAATAACACAACATCAATCACACAGAACAACGAGATATACGTGTTTCACCCTCTCCCTATGGTTACATCCCTAGAACTGTGTTTCTTGATATATTGAATGAAAACAGACAGTTCTATTTGCGCACTTAGCTTGAATATCTCTCTCTCTTTCTCTCTTTCTCTCCCCTCCCTGCGCACCCAGCTGAAGATCCAGAATAAAAAAATGTTCTTACAACATAATACTTCTCTCACACAACAACAATAATCAATCAACATCAACAAACCTTCCTCACTCCTCTAGATCTTTATTTATACATTACAATGAATCTCAGACAACCTTAGACCGAAGCCTAATTTTCAAAACCCTAGGTCCCACATAACCCGCATCTTAAAGGCTTCACCATCCTGTTCTTCCTTATTTCCCGCGAGGTGCTCCAAAGCATCCGTTGGTGGCTTTTCCCACTTGCTGACTTGGCCACGATCCATCTTCTTTGTTGATCTGTCTTCCTTGATCTTCTCTTTCAACAGATAGCTTTTCCTTTACTTCGCTCCTTCTTTTCTACTTCTTTAACCACTTCGACCCATTCTTGATTTGTGTACCTTTCGCGCAGTTCGTACTTCACCTTTTTTTCCTTAATCTTTGCTTCCTTACCTAACCAAAGGTCAACAAGCCTCCAAAACTCACCTGTGACTTGTCTCGAGTCACAATAGGGTTGAACCTTTGTATTACTTTGACTGTAGACTACACAGAGCAGCCTGTGATTTCTTCTATGTCCCTCTCTATCATGTGCATACTGTCTTTTCTGTGTATGGTACCCAGTTTCAACTGCACCTGGTACCTAGACCCTTATTCTTAGCTTTTACTAAGACCTACGAGGCAGCTGGTTGTCGTAATAAAATTTCAACCGGATCCCATTTACTAAAACTTCCTTCCATTCTCCATTCATATTATTCAATTGTGAAGCTCCTCCTTTTGTAACATAGGTAACCTGATATGGCCCAGGCCAATGTGTCTTGAACTTCCTTGGATGCTTCATGAACTTGCTGTCGTATACCAATACCAAATCTCCTTGCTTAAATGCTTTCTTTTTGATATGTTTGTCATGGTAAGCCTTTTCTCGTTCCTTTTGTACCTGCTAATGAAATCCTGCAATAAACATGTCTTCCTCTAGTTCCACCAACTATGCAAGCTTGTCTTGAACAATGCCAGTGTCATCCATATCTATAAACGCTGCAATTCTTAAGCTAGGGACCAAATATTCCATAGGTACCATTGCTTCCAAGCCATAAACTAACTTAAAGGGGGTATGCATTGTCAACATTTTTCAAGTGGTTCGATAAGCCCATAACACTATTGGCACTCTCAAATCCCAATCATCTTTGTTCACACTGAAAACATTCCTTAGCGTTGTCTCCAATATCTTATTGAAATCTTCGACTATACCATTCGCTTGTGGCTGGTAGGGTGTGTTGTTTTGAGGGTGGACTTCAAATTCCTAAGTCAAGGCTTCAATAGTATTATTAATAAAGTGTGTTCCTTGATTTCTCATAAGGATATTTGGGCATCCAAATCGGGTTATGATATCATCAAATATGAATCATGCAACTGTAGTTTCACTATAGTCCTTAACTTCTCTTGCTTCCGCCCATCTGGTCAAATACTCTGTCGTAGTGATGATGTATCAAGCTCATGTGCGCTTTCCTGGTGGGTTGATAGGTCCCACAAAATAAATAGACCATTTCTCAAATCCCTATAAAGTTAGTTGAGGTGCTAAAGGCATCTCATCTCTTCTAGAAGGTTTACCTACTCGTTGGCATACATCGCAGGCTCTGTAGTATTCATTAGCATCTTTGTGTAAAGTGGTCCACCAAAGGCCAACTCTAAGAACCTTTTGTGTTGTTTCTTTCCCTGCATAATGTCCTCCTGCAATGCCTTCATGTGCTTCTGCCAGAATCAATGGTCTTTCTTCCTCCATAACACATCTCCTTAAGATCTCATCAGGTCTCATGTTATATAGTTGTCCAACTATAAGTGAAACATCTGCAACATGAAATACCAGTTGTTTCTTTTGAATAATTGTATAATCGTGGGGTTCCATTCCTGTAGACAGGAATTGGACTATCTCAGTGAAGTGATCATCAATTTTTCTGATGGCCAACAACTGTGCATATGGTCTTGTATCCTCCAAACTGGTAGGTTCCTCTCCATGTTATAACCTAGACAAGTGGTTAGGTCCCCTGTTCATTCTCCCTAGATTGACGACAATCTCAAAATCATATTCCTGGAATAACAATAGCCATCTGCATATTCTTCCCCCCAACACTGACTTGTTGACTAAGTATTTCAACGTAGAGTGATCAGTGAACATCTTAAAATGTCCTCCCAGCAAATAGTGTCTAAATTTTTGCAGCGCATATACCATAGCTAAGCCTTCACGATCAATGGTGGTACAGTTTATCTCATCTCTAGAAAGATTCCTGCTAGCAAAAGCTAGGGGGTGGTCAATGTATCCTACTCCTATTTGTGATAACACTGCTCCTAACGAAATAGATGAAGCATCGACATGAACATGAAATTCCTTACTCCAATCTGGGAAAACCAAGATAGGTGCAACAACCATTTTCTACTTTAGTGTGTCGAAGCTCTGCTGGAATTCCTCTGACTATTGAAACTGATGATATTTATTTAAAATATTTTCCATGGGTGTTGTTATCTATGCATAGCCCTTGATAAAAATTTTGTAGTATCCAATATGTCCCATCGCAGTGCGCAACTGTCTAACCGAAGGAGGAGGAGGTAGATCAACAATGATGCAATCTTGGAAGGATCTACCAACAACCCCTGCTTACATACAATGTGTCCCAACAATAATCCCAAAGGTGAAAGGAATATGCACTTATTCAGGTTAAGGGCAATCTGACATTACCTGCACTTATCCAACATTAGTCTAAAACATTCAATATGATTTTTCAATAAGCTGAAAACAGTCCAATCATCAAAATATGCTGCCAAACATTTATGTAAAAATTCCTTGAATGCTTCAACCACCACTCTGGAAATGATGGCTGGTGCATTCTTCAACTTGAAAGGCATCACAATGTACTGGAAATAACCCCATTTTGTTGCAAATGTGGTCTTATATCTGTCTTCCTTAGAAATCCTGATCTGGTGATAACCTGAAAAATCTATCTGTGAAGGAGTAAAATTCTTGTCCTCCTACATTATCAAACACTTCGTAAGTGAACGGTGTAGGGAATGGATCATGTAAACATGCATCATTCAGTTTCATTAAATATACACAGATTCTGATTTTTCTCTTGACTTCTTATCCTAGACTACCATAGGGCTAATCCATTCTGATTCTTTAACAGGTTCTATGATTCATGCTTCCAACATTCTGTCTAATTCAATCCTAAATTTTTGCTTATACTTGGGATTCAGTCTGTAGGGTCTCTGCTTGACTGGCCTTGCATATGGTTTCAAAGGGATCTTCATTTCTCCCATGGGCCCTTTAATGCCCTTCAGGTATGTGAATTAGTTGGAAACAAGTCCTGATATTCATGCAGTAATTCTGTAATCTTATCAATAGTGGCATAATCCCAATAATCTCCAACTTTTTCCAACTTAGGTGATTGCTCTGTTCCAATATTAACTTTCTTGATTTTAATTGGTTGTCCAATGAAAGGTAATTCAATCCCTAGCCCTTCTATGTCTCTTTTTCCTTCAGTTTTTGTGATGTTCACATCCCTGGCCCGACAACAGAACCATTTGTTGGCACAGGGTCATACCTAGGGTTCAACTCTAACAATGCACCAACAAGCCCTAACTACTAGCCCTTTTAGCAACACCTACGCAGAAGATGCAGTCTCACCCAAAGTAGAAATAGGGGGTTGCAGGACACAGGTGTCTACAACCGGAGGAAATGCAAAGTGAATCCAAGACAACAACACACACCAATCTAGTTATTATTTACCACTCTTAAGCTTACCTCACAAGTATATCTCTGATCTAACACAACAATGCAATAACAATATAAAAAATGGTAAATAACACAACATCAATCACACAGAACAACGATATATATGTGGTTCACCCTCTCCCTAGGGCTACGTCCACAAAACTGTGTTTCTTGATATATTGAATGAAAACATATAGTTATATCTACGCACTTATATTGAAGATATCTCTCTCTCTTTCTCTCCCCTCCCTGTGCACCCAACTGCAGGTTTGATCTTTGCACCAAGCTAAAGATCCAGAATACAAGAATGCTCTTACAACATAATACTTCTATCACACAAAAAAAATAATCAATCAACATCAAGAACCCTTCCTCACCCCTCTAGACCTTTATTTATACATTACAATGACTCTCAGACAACCTTAGACCGAAGCCTAATTGTCAAAACCCTAAATTCCAAAACCCTAGGTGTCAAAATCCTAGGTCCCACATAACCCACATCTTAAGGGATTCACTAGCCTATTCTTCATTCTTTCCGGCGAGGTTCTCTAAATCATTCGTTGGTGGTTTTTCTCACTTGCTAAGTTGTCCATGATTCATCTTCTTTGTTGATCTGTTTTCCTTGATATTCTCTTTCAACGGATAAATTTTCCTTTACTTCGCTCCTTCGTTTCTTCTTCTTTGACCACTTCGACCCATTCTCGGTTTGTGTGCCTTCCACGCAGTTCGTACTTAACCTTTTTTTCCTTAATCTTCACTTCCTTACCTAACCAAGGGCCAACATTCACCTGGATCAATCCTCCCTCCTTAGGAAGCAATGGTCTCCATTGCGTTGAGTTCTCGGGGGAGAGGGGAAAGTGATTGTTGAATCTGAATCTTGGTGAGCTTCTTACCTTGCTGGAGACGTTGCGTTGCTCATTTTGTGGAAGGATGTCACAAACCTATTGTTGGCAGGGTTGAATCTATTTAACCAGTCGGGCTACCTGATGTGACTGTGTGAAAAAGGAATTTTTGTGCTTTGCTGCAATCTTGTCGACCTGCTTCTGTTGGATATAAGGTACTTGGGCCGAGGCTGTAGTGGTTGCAATGTCCTTCTATTCACCTTTTGAACAGATTGTGAAGAAGCATAATTTTGTAGTATGATATACTACCTTGCGACATTGTTTAGGTGGGACATTAGTTGGAACTACCTCTGGTATTCTGTAGTGATGACCCCCCAAAGTAATAATGACACTACAGGGTCTCTAGACTCATAAACAACATGGTGCTTCCATATATATGGCTGGACCAAGAGAAAATCACAGAAATCTAGTGGAGAAACATCATATAATACCTCATCCTTGAAGGGTTGGATGCCGTATGAAAATCGATACTGCTGGCTGACACGAAGATCTCATCTCTGGCAAAGCCACCCGATGTTGTATGGATGCTGGTGTGGTGTTGTCGAGAATCCCAACTGTTTGATGACCTCTGCTGAGATGAGGTTCTTTTGGCTTCCTCTATCAACAATAAAATGCAGCGGGGGCCCCTTCACCAACATCTATGAATGAAAAAAGTGATCCCCCTCTTTAGGATCTATTGGTTCTTCTAGTTGAATTGTTGTGGTCACGAAAATAGTAGTGGGGTTTGCGTCGATGATATGTCTTTTACTCGTATTTTTAGAATCAAATTCTGAATCAGGGTTTGGCTCCCTGTCTTTGATCTCGACCACCAATGAATGTTTTGAGCAACATTCATCGGTGTTGTGCCAAGGTATTTTGTGGAAATCACACCATTTTCCAATGTCCTTCTTCGTCTTCCCGTAACCATTCTTTTCCTATGGCTTGGAAGGGTTTTTGGGAGGTTGTTTGTTAGGGTCGTCTTTATCATACTTTGGTCATTGTGGATTTGTAGACCCAAACTCTTGTTTATTATGGTGCTTAAACTTATGATCGATTTTAACAACATATCGATAAGAAGAACTGAGTGATAAGATGTCCAGAAAATCCATTTCAGTTTGGATGTATCTGTGTAGAGCCCTGCGGTATTTCAGCACCAAATGTCGCTTGAAGTATTTGATACCCATCTTGCTGTGCAAGGTATGGAATGTATTGGTGAAATCCGACACTGCTTGGCCCCTTTCTTGCCGCAGTGTAGTCCATCTCATATACTGGTCCTCATAGTTGCCAACAAGGTAATATTGTTCCTTTACTGATGATGGGTGTTGTATATGCACTAAAAACACACTAAAAACCCTCAATTCAATTGTCAACCCGGGGTAAGTAAACTTAGAGTTGTAGTAGAATATATGCCAAAGGTAGAAGGGTTGGTAGTAGTATAGTCTAACTAATAAAGTGGGTATCTAAGGGTTAATCTATTCAAGAAAACTTATCTAATGAGCAAACCCTACTAAGAAACTTGAAACTATGTAACCTAAGTACTTTTGGACCAAGTATCGATGGACAGTTCTAAGAAAGCAAGTAAAAGCTCTACTTGAAGCAAACTAGTTCAACAATAAGAAATAAGCAAAAGCAAACTATTAAGCATAACAATAAGGAAATAATAAAAGAAAACTACTTTAACTTGCCTACCTGAATTCAATGAGCAACTACCCTATGAAAGCAAGTAAATAAACAAGCAACTATACTATCAAAGAAAGAATAGACAAGTAAGCAAGTAACCTACTAAAGCAAGTGAACAACTAACTACCCTAACATAAATTCTACTGCAAGAAAAATAATTAAGACTACTCATTGAACAACTATCTAACCTAAGAGGCAAGTGAACTATACTCTTAATTCAAACTTCAAAACTATTTCTAATTCATAAAAGGAAATCTATTAATTGAAAGCAATAAGGACTAACAACTAACCTTTAATCTATGATAAGAAAACTGCTATTTAACCTATCAAAGCAAAAGACTATCTATCCTACAACAACAATAAAACTATCTCCTGATCTTCGTAAGCAAGAAACTATATCTTCTGATCTATGAAAGCAAGAAACTATATTTTAACCTATGAAAACTCAAATATAGTGTTGGTGGTTGTGTGAATGTCTTCGGTGTCGTTTCAGTGTCGTATAATATCTCGATGGAACTTGAAAACAAAGGATAATTCAAGCGGTATAAGCTATACACTGATCTCGATAGCAAAGTGAAAGGTATGGATTAAACAATCCAATGAGAATTTATCCATTACGGAAACAATGTTAATTACCCTGCATATTCATGAATTATCAACCATCAACAGTATACCGAGATTTTAATTGTATTTCTATGATATGTAAGCAAACTTCATAATTAAATTCAATCATTAACTAAGAATTGTAATTGCAATCTAATTCTAGGAAAGAAAGTACATAAAATGAAACTATGATATATCTATTTTAACAATTCAAAGTGCAAGAAAGAAAGTGCTTAAAAACAGGAATTAAAGCAGGATGTATAAAAAGTAAACTAACAAATACATTAACTAACAACTAATTAAGCAAGATCTATATAAAAATGGAATAAGCAATCTATAATTAAAGAACTGAAACTAATCCTATCCATCCATCAAATCCTTGTTAAAGAGGACATGCAATAAAACTCTGTTCTATCCTATTTCAAACTCTGTTTTAAATTTAATTCTAAAAGCATGAATGAAACACAATCTAATATCTAATTGCACACGGGGTTAGTCTATGAATTTTCAAATTCGTTCCTAACTACAAGATCAATGCATAATAATGCAAGCCTTCATACTAACCTGCAAAAGAGAGTAAAAATGATTAAACTACAACAACAAATTAATTAATAAAGGAAAAATAACAATGCATGAACCAAAAATAAAAAAAGAGGCATCTAAACTACAAAATACATGAACAACTTAAATAACAGTTACCAGACTGCTGGTGCCCCCCCCAACAAGTCGTGGTCACTTCCTAAAGGCACACCACGAACTCAACAAATCGATTTCACTATTAAAACTCAAAAACATAGTTTCTATATAATCTGGCAATGAAAAATGGAAAAACAGAGTAAAATAATGTTTGTCTCCAATACACTGGTTCTTCTACTGCTTAACTTCTATCTGACCACCACAGTGGTATTTATAATATTTATAGACCAAGTGGTCGACCACAGGAGGGTCGAACCACTTCTAAAATCGGCAAATTACATTAATGGTGCCCTAATTGTCGAAATAGAGTGAGCCAATAATCGCCCTGCTTAAAAACTTAAACTGAGTTGTCAAGGGTTCAGTAGTTGGAGGGGGGAAGTACGAGAAAAATCCATGTTCCTGATTCGCCCACCACTGGCCGCCAATACCATAACCGCCAAATCGCTCACCATTTTTTTGCAAGACGTAGTGTTGGACGAAGTGTCAGACCAGGTATCGGATCGAGTACTGGAAGGAGTGTCGGACTGAGTGCCGGAAGCAGAAACATGATGCATTTTTTCCCGATAACACCAAAAAACGTGAATTAGATCCTTGGAAACATAAAAACATGATGAATTATACTCAATATCAACATTAAACATGAATCATACATACTTGGTGTAGATCATACCATTTTGGCACAAAATTCTTCAAAAATCTTCTCCAAAACATGAAAAACACATATGTACATTCGACAAAAGTGTCTAATAACTTTCATAAAATTGATCATTTCTCGGGCCCAACATTACCCCCACACTTACGATTTTGCAGGTCCTACTGCAAACAAAAATAAATTACCCCTCGTGACTAGGCTTTCTGAGGAGGATCAACTTTGGAAACTTCTCCTTCTTGCTATGAAGACTTTGCCTTGTGCCTCTTATGTTGCTTTAGTTGTGCGTTGAGGCTGTGGTTGGATTTTTTCATCTCATCAACCAACCGTTGAAGGGATTTAACCTTTTCTTGGAGGACTGCATTATCATGATGAAGGTGTGGGTCTATTGTCTTCCTTTCTTCCAACTGTTGGAGAAGCTGATGGTTTTCTTTTTGTAGCTTCTCAATGGCTGGGGAAGAATCGATGATCTCGGAGGGAGGCTTAGATCCTTTGAGGGATGTGGAAAATCTATCAGTCTTATGATCTAGAGTAGGCATGGGTGAAGTAGGAGTGATGGGGGATTGGTAAGGAGAGGTAGGTTCTGATTTTTTCTTTCTTAGTGGCTCTAATCCATCCGCAGAAACTTCCCTAAGTCTCTTGTGAGGGCTCTCAAGATTGGAGGACACTTGGATAGGATCCGAAGAAGGTAGGGGTTTTTCATAAGGTTTTTTTCTTGTGCTCCGGGTACTCTTTCGAAAGGGTCCTTTACCAAATCGATTGGCTCCCCTCCTATTTGTGGGAACGATGGGAAAGTGTTGTTGGATTACTTCTTGGAGATTTTTATGTGTAGGATCAAGAGAGATTGAAGGCATTGGGGGGTTAATAATCGGCTTCTTTTGGTCTTTATTGTTGGTCTTTTTACCCGATGAATAAGTAGGGATATCAACAAGGTTTGTGTATTTTTCCGACAAAGAGAGGGTTTGAACAAGGGGGTTTGGAGTTCTTCGAGAGAGAAGCTTGGATGGAGAGATAGTTCTTAGGCTAAGTGGATTTTTGTCAGTGTTAATTGTCGAGTGAGGGTTTGTGAATTGATAGATAAATGCATCCCAAGTTTGCCCCTGTTTCTCTAGTTTGGATAGAACAAGGAGTTTGATCAAGCCATGGTGAAAGAGACTATTGTGGGGGTTAGTCAAATTCTTCCTCACTTGAGAGGACATCTTCTCCAAGATTTTTAGAAAATAGAAGGGGAAGTTCAAAGGTTTGTTGAACAGAAAATGAGCCAACAATCTGAAATGATAATATTTGAAAGTGGAGTATCTACCTTCGCATGTAATCAACCTCATGATGGCGATGAGAGGGTTGATCAATTCCACCTTTATCCACTCCCTAGAATATCCTTTTCTCATAAAATGTTCTCGAATTCGGGTTTAAAATCCCTGTTATAACTTGAGCGCGACAGTTGGTGGTTTTTGAACCATCTATCTCCCATTCTTGGGAGCTTCGTAGCTGTAGCAATGGACTCTTCTAAGACTTCAAAGGAAAGATACCCCACATGTGTTTTCTTCCCATCGAAATTGAGGACAAATTGCATGGAGAGGCCATCATCGTGGCCCTGCAAGTTAGACAAAAATGGCCCCCAGCCTACATGAAAAAACACCTCTCTGCATTGTGCAAATTTGGGAATGTCAAAAATATCTGCATAGGAAGAGGGTTCATACCTCTTGGGCATTGTAGCAGAGGCAAAATTCACCAGGAAAGGGCGCGAATCGGGCCAAGAGATGGAATGAATTGGGCATGGGTCGAGCGTAATTCAAACAGGGGAAGAAATGGCAGAGGATGGGCACGATTTCTCAATGCAGGGCAGAGCAAATGGCAAGGGTGAATTGAGATAATGGTTACCCATCCTAGATTTGAATGCGCCTATGGTGGATTAAGTTGCACACTTGTGTGCACAAGCTTCCATGTGTGGGAGTTTTTGAATTCAAAGGATCGTTTTTTGGGGGCAATGTAATTATGCGCGGTTAGATCAATGTCCAAGTCTTTTGACTTGGACATTTGATCATGAACATATAAAGCATCTTCAATAAATTTAATGCAACCAATTCAATTGAATGTAATTGAGTTCTAGTTAACTGGAATCTAGGACAGTTACTGGTGTGTAATTCATATGGTACTTCGTTCGACTCCTCATACGACATTTCATATGGCACCTCATATGATACTTCATATGGTACCTCTGTGTTAAGTACAGTTGCACTTCTTATAATGGATAGCCTGCAAATTTGAAGTGTTTTTGACAATCACAGTGGTAAATGAGAAGAGGAAGAATGTTCCCTTGTTGTTGATTTTTCCATCATGCTCACTCAATCCCCTTGCATATGACATATAATGTCAAACCTACAATGAACAGGTTATGGCAAGCATAAAACATGTATTGTCAAACCTACAATGTACAGTTTGTAATGAAAGACAAATCGATAAAGAGTGGTCTGTTAAGTATATGTTCAGTAATTTATAGCACACAGGAGTTTAGCACTTTAAAAATAAAAATGACTATCAATGTAATAACTTGTATCATGGAAATAATACAAAAATTCTTGAAAAGATTTATTTCTCTAGGCAATGATCATTTGTCAGCTCATGAACCCCTCCCCCACACCTAAGTATTGTGACACCTCACAATAAAAAGTATAGGAAACCAGTCAGTATCCCCCAATAGCCGAATATTTATAGTATGTCAAGTGTAAAGATAAATTTCACAGATTGGTCTGACGAGACGGTTAGAAGATGGCCCCACCTATAGGATAAGAGATCCTATATATAGATAAGAAGAGATAAGCAAGAGAGTTTCAAGATAGTCTTAGAATTATTTCCCAATGGAAAGTTTATGGAGTTCATTAACCTTATCTTAACCACACATACTTCATTTCATCTTTGTCTGCAAGTAATGTCGTACATCAAGACAAGTTTAAATTTATTATTTATTTTTGTCAAATTACCATCCTTGCTAGGTAGAATGCCCCGCTGCTAGCAAGCTTGTTCAGTACTCCGATGGGTTTACCTAGTCATACCACAGGCCGGTACCCGCTGCCAACAGACCTGTTCAGTATCCTGGTGGGTTAGCCTCTTACACCCTCAGAGACTGGCCCTCCATCTTTTAAGATTTTTAGTATAATATTTTTTTGTGCAAGAAGATGGGAGACAACTCTGAAAATAACTTTTTCTTTCCCTTTTTTCAATTGGGATGGTATTTATGTTAGAGGATGACTTTCCGTTATATTACTTAGTGATTGTCTCGATGTAACAGGTACTTAAGAGGATGTGGCCTATCTAAAGATATGATATAACCAAGCTATTTAGTGTGTAGTGGATGGTACCATTGAGAAAGAACAAAAAGGTATCTCTAGGCTCAATTCACTTTCTTCTTTTGTAGTTATTGTGATGTTTCCATGACTAACCGCTAATTAGACCTCCTTGTTACTCTTTGATAAACACACTTACTCAGGTTTCTTGGAAAAACTGTACGAGAGACCTCTAGGCTTGATAGTTATGGTATCACTTCCTTATACAGTGGTGAAGAGTTTCAAGAGAAACTGCTTTAGAATACCTTTAAAAAATGATAATTTTTGCAAAAATATGGCTAATTACAGTAAGTCAATATTCATTTCATGCTTTACCAGACACAAAATTCAAGTGTAACGATGTTTTGAAGAAATATCCTTGAAACTGTGTACTCCTGGTGAAATAAATACTTACAGAAATATTTAGATTTTCCTTACTAACAAAATTCAAAAACTATTTACATATATACAGTAGGAAATTCATAAAAAAATTCAAGAACAAGGGGGAACTTCCCCATCTACTAAGGCCAATTCCTTGTCAGTTGACATGACCTATAGAAAATCCTCTTTGGAAATGGGCTTATGATAAAATTTGAGTCGGTGTCCATTTACTACAAAGGAGACTTGTCCATCGTCAATTGTTTTAATTTTTATAGCTCCATTTTCATATACAATGTCTACCTCGTAAGGGCCCAACCACCGGGTGGTGAGTTTGCCTTTGAAGGTTTTGAATCGGGAATCAAACAACAGAGCCCAATCATCAGGTTGGAAGTGCTTCTTCTTAATAAACTTGTCATGCCACTTGCTCCTCTGGTTTTGGACTAATATCGTTTGTTGGATGACATCTTGCATAATTTGATCCAACTCATTCAATTGTAGGGAGCGTTGCTTCTGAGCCTCATCTAAGTTCAATCCCAATTCTGTGGCAATACGGAAGGTCCTTACTTGGAATTCTATAGGTAGAAGTACTTGTTTCCCGTGCACTAGCTCATAAGGGGTATGCCAAGTGGTATTTCTCCAGGTGGTCCGGTATGCCCACAAAGCCTCTGGGAACCTATCAGCCCAATCCTGGTGATGTAATTGAACAGTCTTGGTAAAGATGGCTTCCAGAACTTTATTTGTGGATTCTACCTGACCATTGACTTGCGGGTGGTATGTAGAAGATTTACGGTGTTTAATCCCATATTTCTCTATTAGCTCTTTCATCAGCTTGGAAGTGAATTGAGTGCCTTGGTCGGTAACAATTTCATGAGGGACACCAAAGCAGGTAAAGATGTATTCACAGATAAATTTGACAACAGAATTCTCTGTAATCCTAAATAGGGATTTTGCCTCTACCCGTTTGGTGACATAGTCTGTACAGACCAAAATATAGTTCTTCCTATAGGACATGGGTGAAATTGGTCCTACAAAGTCGAGGGCCCATTTTTCGATGGGTTCTATCATAACTTAGGTACACAAAGGCATTTCATTAGCTGACATAGGTCTTCCTATCCTTTGGAAACTATCACAACTTCTCACATATTTGGCAGCATCTTTGAAAATTCTAGGCCAATAGTAACCCAGATGTAACACCTTATTTGTTGTACGTTTGTCAAAAAAATGGCCACCACATGGTCCATCATGACAACTTCATATTATTTCAGGTACCTCATCCTCTCGGACACATCTACAAATAATCAAATCAGGACCTGTGCGAAAAATATCATGACCAACCCAAGAGTAATTAGCACTCTGTGTAATAATTTTTCGCTTTTCATGAGGTGACAAATGAGATAGTAACTTCCTAGTAGCTAGATAGTTTGTCATATCTGCAAACCATGGGGTATTGACAGAAAGGGAAAAGGGGTGCTCGTTTGGGAAACTATCATCTACAGGTATATCATCATCCTCATTTTTTATTCGGGAAACAAAATCAGACTACATTATCCTTACCAGGTCGGTCAAGCAAAATGATATTAAATTCTTGCAATAAAAAAAGCCACCTGGTCACTCGACCATTAGTTATGGGTTTTTTCATGAGAAATCTAATGGTAGAATGATCTGTATGTATGAATACTTCATAACCTGTAATGTAATGATGAAACTTGTTAATAACATGAACAAATGCCAAGAATTCTTTCTCGGTGACTGTGTAGTTTAACTCGGTAGGGGGCAATTTCTTGCTCACAAAATAAATGGCATAGGACTGCTGGTCCTCTTTCTGCCCTAATACCCCTCCTATTGTGGTGTCGGAGGCATCAGTGGACATATGAAATGGGAGATTCCAATTGGGCCCTCTAAGAACTAGTTCCATAGATAACTTAGCTATCAGGGTTTCAAAGGCAGTTTGAAACTGCTCAGTCCAAACAAAATCAACATCTTTTATTAGTAATCCAAACATAGGTGCAACAATCTTTGTAAAATTTTCAATAAACCACCAGTAATATCCGACATGTCCAATAAAGCTTCTCACCTCTTTCTGAGTTTTGGGGGTGGAAGTCTGATGATGACCTCAATATTTGCAGGATTGAATTTTATCCCTTCAGATGAAACATGATGTCCTAGAACCACTCCTTCAGTTAACAACATTTTTCATTTTTCATGACTTAGAGATAGGTTCATTTCCTGGCATCTGAGGAGGACTTTTTCTAAGTTGTCTAAGGCTTCCTGGTAAGTGTTACCATAGATTGTGAAGTCATCCATGTATACCTCCACACAATCATGAATAAGATCGGAAAATATCCCTAATACTGATCGTTGAAATGTGGTAGGAGCATTCAACAATCCAAATGGTAAGACCCTATAGGCATAGGTACCCCAAGGACAAGTAAAGGTCATCTTGTCCTGGTCCTCAGGTGCTATAAGAATCTTATTGTACCCATTGTACCCATCTAAAAAGGAAAAATACTTCTTTCCAGACAAGGTATCTTGGAATTGATCAATGAAAGGGAGAGGAAAGCAATATTTCAGAGTGGCTTTATTGAGTTCCCAGAAATAAACACAAATTCTCCATTTCTCGGTCACTTTATTTGGAACCACTACAAGCGAGGATACCCACTTACTATCAAATATGGGATAGATAAATCCAACATTTAACAACTTTTGGATCTCCTCCTTGACTATATCTTTAAGTGTTGGGTTCATCCTTCTTTGGGGTTGCCTAATATGTGTTACTTCCCCCTGGGTATATATGTGATGGATGCATGTGTCAGGGTGTATACCCTTAATGTCAGTGTATTCCCAGGAAAATTCTCCTGATTGTTCTTTAAGGATATCTACTAACTATTTCTGTTGGTCTGTATCTAGCCCAGAGTTTATATGTAAAAATTTCTCTGGACTAATCTCGTAGGGCATAGTATAAGACATGGTAGACTTATCTATCTCGAAAATAAAAGGTGTTGAAGACAAAATGGATGGGTCCAATTGTTCTTGAAATTGTTCCCCAAACATCTACTCAAATTGGGGAAAAGACTGTGGAAAATCCACACATGTGATAGCAGAAATAAGCAGGTTTAGCACATTTTCTGTTGTGTGCTCTTGAAGTGCCCATGCATGGTCACTTGGAAATACGGGTTCTTCCCAGTTATCATATGGAAATTCAAGCCACCATAGATTCTCCATAATAGGTTGAGCTGGAAGGAAAATGGTAAGCTTCTGGATAGAGATACCATTTGAGATGGTCATTTCCCCTTCTCTACAACCAATAAATTCATTGGTTGTGGCTAGCCAAGGTCTTCCCAAAATGATGAGATGACCTTTGGCAGGATCCTTTGAGTGAATGACAAGAAAATCTACTGGGCACTCCCACAAGGCTAAAGTAATCATGCTATCATCTAAAATTCCTTCAGGTATAACCCTAGTCTTATCTGCTAATTCCAAAATGGTTGGGGTAGGCCGAAGAAGAGGTTGTAACTATAATTGTTCCAAGGTAGTAGCGGTCATAAGATTGATGGTTTCCCCTAGGTATATGAGAGTGTTTCCAATGGAGACCTCATTAATGGTTATGGTCACTATGGGGTTTTCTGGGTTCCCATATTTTGCTAGTTTTGGCTGCTCTGATATGTATTTGGAAAGTCCTCCTATCAAGTGTATTGTAGGGGGATCCTTTTGCTTCCTACCTGGATTCTACACAATTATTTGACTACCTTATTGTAGATTGGAATGTATTTAATGGATTGAAGCAGGGGAATCTTGACACAAATATTATTCAATTCATTCAAAATGTCAAATTTTGGTCAGGTGGTAGGTTTCTCGATTAAAAATCGGTCTGGATAAGGAGGGACCTTCATAATTTGTGAAGGTTCATTTTAGGGAAGCTTGGGTTCTTGATTCTTCGGGATAATAACATCTTCCCACCTAGTGTCATCCATGGGTTGTTTGGTGGTTTCTTATTTTTCTTCTTCCTGGATGATTATTGAAGGTCTCTGCCTCTCCATAACTTTTCCCAATCTTAGTTGAATTTCTTGTAATGGAACAGGAGTAATAACATATGTCGGGAAGGCCTGCATCTCAACATTGTAAAAAGGTTGAGGGGGATTATTATTGGGATTCAACACTAGATGTGTCGGTAATAATGTTGGTCTTAGGGAGCTTGCATTCTGGTATTGTAGCGGTTGTTTTTGTGGAATAGGAGGTAAAGGTGGTGGAACAAAACCTGGCAGAAGTTGTGGAAAGTTTGGTGGGAACTGAGGATAAGGATGGTTGGACATAGGGATAGGTGGAGCTTGAGGGTTTCCTTGGTTATGTCCTCCTCTCCATCCTTGAAACCAAGGATGTTGGTACTGAGTAGACCAGTTTTTCCAACCTAGTGAGTTCCACTGTTGTTGTTGTTGATAATAAGGTGGAACTTGGGATTGTAGATCTGGGTATGTGGTTTGGTTCCTAGGATTCCATGGCCTCCTAGGTGCATAAGAAGACTCCCCATGATCTCCACTCCTATAGATGGATAATAAACTGAGAAATGATGGAAATTTTTTAGTCACATGGTCTTTTGTACAGAAGCCATAAACTAAAATGTTATCTAATGGGAATTCCCTTGAGGAATGCTTCCTCCTGCATCTTGGGAAATATATGCTCATTGCTGCATTTTCCTCCTCCTATTTCTTTTTTATTTTTAGGGTGTCCAACTGGGAACCTATTGTGCTTAAGATATATGTTTTGAAGTTTTCTAAGAGGTTCCCTATCTATGCTCTTGTGATACCACCTGAACTGACTGGTTTTAAGCTTCTATTGTAAGGGTCCCGAACATTCTTCCATGTTTTGGCTCTACTCCTTGAGTAATTTTTACACATTTCACATATTTCGACAAATGGTTGATGGGAGATGTCACCTGATGCCATCAGGTTAAGAATCTCTAGATATTCTTCTGAAATTCCTTTAAGGAAAAGAGCCCTAATTGCATCCTCTGGGAGGTCATGGTATTTTGACTTTTGAGAGATATAACTGAATCTTTCCATATAATCTCTGAGGGTCTTGTCTTCTAACTGTTGGATTTTAAAGATGTCATTACAAGACTCTTTGGTCTTGCAGTAGTCTTGGTACTTCTTAAGAAATATGTCTTTCATGGCTTCCCAAGACCTAATACTAGATTCTCCTAACCCCATGAACCATCTTAGTGTGGAGTCTTTGAGGGTGGTAGGAAAGAGTTTTAGTTTCTGGGCATCTTGTACGTAGTTGTATCTCCTACACAAGATGTCAAATTCAAATAGAAAGGTGTTTGGATATTCACTGTTTTTACCATAAAAGGTAGGCAGTGTTGAGAGAGGAATATTCTTCTTGTTGACATTTGGAGTGGTGTCTAAAATAAAAAAACCCGAAGGTAATTTTGGTTTGGTTTACAGTTTCTTCTTCCTCCCCGTGTCTTACATTGTTATGGTCCTCCTAATCATCCATATTGTCTTGGTTTCCAAAAAGAGAGTACCTAGGTGGTTTTATATTTGAAGAGAACAAGGTTTCCCTTTGATGAAAAGGTCTTCCTACATATTGGATGTTTGGGACTCTACTCGAGCTAGTTGAGACTATTGGTGCCAAATTTTATGTGTCAGTTTGAGAGATAATTACATTGGGTGAACTACCAAACAAAAGATTCACTTGTTCAGGGTCTATGATGCCTTCAAAATTAGGATCTCCTAGTGGTGGTGTAAAAGAAAAGGTTGTATTGTTTGGTTCTGCGGAAGGCTCGAGTGGTCTTGCCTCTTGTCCCAATATGATCGATGCTTCAATTTCTTGTTCTATATCTCTCCCTGTGTTAGTCTCTTCAGAGGCTATTTTAGCTCTTTGAGTTGAGCTAGCTCATGTTTTTTGGTATCGGTCTGTGGATTTTATAAGTGGAACGTCCCTTCCCCCAAAAAGGTCGGAAGGAACCTTGGTTGAAAGGTCTGATTTAGATTTAATGCATCTCCCTTTTGGGTCTCTAGGTCTATTCATGAAACAAAGAAAAAACAAAAGAAAAATCTACCATTTGGTTTCTAGGTCTATTCATGAAAGTAAACAAAAACAAAAATAAAAACTACCATTGGGTTTGGGGGAGCCTGCAATAACACATGCGCAGGTTCTTACCTCTCGTGTTAAAGTCCCCCCGCCACCAATCAAATTCTAAGTTCTAGGAATGATCTATTTCCTAACTACTTCTTACCTTGAGACAACTCCCCGACAACGACGCAAAAAATGATGGGTGTTGTATATGCACTAAAAACACACTAAAAACCATCAATTAAATTGTCAACTCGGGGTAAGTAAACTTAGAGTTGTAGCAAAATATATGCCAAACATAGAAGGGCCAGTAGTAGTATAGTCTAACTAAAGAAGTGGTTATCCAAGGGTTAACCTATTAAAGAAAACATGTCTAATGAGAAAACCCTACTAAGCAACTTGAAACTATGTAACCTAAGTACTTTTTGACCAAGGATCGATGGATAGTTCTAAGAAAGCAAGTAAAAACCCTACTTGAAGAAAACTAGTTCAACAATAAGCAATAAGCAAAAGAAAACTATTAAGCATAACAATAAGAAAATAACAAAAGAAAACTACTTTAACTTGCCTACCTAAATTCAATGAGAAACTACCCTATGAAAGCAAGTAAATAAACAAGCAACTATACTATCAAAGCAAGAATAGACAAGTAAGAAAGTAACCTACTAAAGCAAGTGAACAACTAACTACCCTAAGATAACTTCTACTGCAAGTAAAATAATTAAGACTACTCATTGAACAACTATCTAATCTAAGAGGCAAGTGAACTATACTCTTAATTCAAACTTCAAAACTATTTCTAATTCATAAAAGGAAATTTATTTAATTGAAAGCAAGAAGGACTAACAAATAACCTTTAATCTATGATAAGCAAACTACTCTCTAAGCTATCAAAGCAAAAGACTATCTATCCTACAACAACAATAAAACTATCTTCTGATCTACGCAAGCAAGAAACTATATCTTCTGATCTACGAAAACAAGAAACTATATTTTAACCTATGAAAAATCAAATATAGTGTTGGTGGTTGTGTGAATGTCTCTGGTGTGATATAATATCTCGATGGCACTTGACAATAAAGGATAATTCAAGCAGTATAATCTCTACATTGATCTTGATAGAAAAGTGAAAAGTATGGATTAAACAATCCAATGAGAATTTAGCCATTACAGAAACAATGTTAATTACCCTGCATATTCATGAATTATTAACCATCAACAATATACCGAGATTTTAATTGTATTTCTATGATATGTAAGAAAACTTCATAATTAAATTCAATCATTAACTAAGAATTGTAATTGCAATCTAATTCTAGGAAAGAAAGTACATAAAATGAAACTATGCTATATCTATTTTAACAATTCAAAGTGCAAGAAAGAAAGTGCTTAAAAATAGGAATTAAAGCAGGATGTATAAAAAGTAAACTAACGAATACATTAACTAACAACTAGTTAAGAAAGATCTATATAAAAATGGAATAAGCAATCTATAATTAAAGAACTGAAACTAATCCTATCCATCCATCAAATCCTTGTTAAAGAAGACATGTAATAAAACTTTGTTCTATCCTATTTCAAACTATATTTTAAATTTAATTCTAAAAGCATGAATAAAACACAATCTAATATCTAATTGCACACGGGGTTAGTCTATGAATTTGAAAATTCGTTCCTAAGTACAATATCAATGCATACTAATACAAGCCTTCATACTAACCTGCAAAAGAGAGTTAAAATGATTAAACTACAACAACAAATTAATTAATAAAGGAAAAATAACAATGCATGTACATGAAATACAAAAAGAGGCATCTAAACTATAAAATACATGAACAACTTAAAGAACAGTTACCAGGCTGCTGGTGCCCCCCCCAGCAAGTCGTGGTCACTTCCTAAAGGCACACCATGAACTCAACAAATCGATTTCACCATTAAAACTCAAAAATGCAGTTTCCATATAATCTGGCAATGAAAAATGGCAAAAAATAGTAAAATCGTGTTTGTCTCCAATACATTGGTTCTTCTACTGCTTAACTTCTATCTGACCACTACGGTGGTATTTTTAATATTTATAGACCAAGTGGTTGACCACAGGAGGGTCGAACCACTTCTAAAATTGACAAATTACATTAATGGTGCCTTAACTGTCGAAATAGAGCGAGCCAATAATCCTCCTACTTAACAACTTAAACTGAGTTGTCAAGGGTTCAGTAGCTGGAGGGGGAAAGCACGAGAAAAACCCATGTTCCTGATTCGCCCACCACTGGCCGCCAGTACCATAACCGCCAAATCGCCCACCGTTTTTGTGCAAGACGTAGTGCTGGATGAAGTGTCGGACTGAGTACCAGATTAAGTACTGGAAGGAGTGTCGGACTGAGTGTCAGAAGCAGAAATGTGATGCGTTTTTTCCCTGTAACACCAAAAAACATGAATTAGATCCTTGGAAACATAAAAACGTGGTGAATTATACTCAATATCAACATTAAACACGAATCATACATACCTGGTGTAGATCATACCATTTTGGCACAAAATTCTTCAAAAAGCTTCTCCAAAACATGAAAAACACTTATGTAAATTTGGCAAAAGTGTCTAATAACTGTCATAAAATTGGTCATATCTCGGGCCCAACAACTGCATCCAAAAAAAAATCCCAAGTGGGCCCAACAACTGCATCCAAAAAAAATCCCAAGTGGGCTCAACCCCATATATTCCAGACTCCTCTGTGGAAATTTTCTCCCAGTAAGTTTCCCACCAATGTTTGACATGGGGGAGAACCTTAAGGAGTGCAAAGGTGATCTTTTCCCTGTCGGAGAAATTATGAACAAAGAAATAACCTTCTAGCAGATTTAACCATTTTTCTAGGGCATCTGCATATATATGTCCTTCAAATATGGGAATATCAAAATTAACTTGTACCTTGAAAGGTGAGGTGCCTCAAAAGTGGCAACTTGATGAAGAGGCGCCTATTGTTATCGACATGCATTGAAGGATGTGGGAAAAATTCTCCATCATTTCGTCCCTCTGTCGCATGAGAGATTTCTCAAGAAACAGATTAATAGAATCGTCTACTCTGTTGTTTTTCTTTTCTTTTGCCATGGATTTTTTCTTGGGTGTAAGAGAGCGATTTTCTTCAAGAGAGACAATCTCAAGACCCAACTTGCTATACTCGGACCTCGTCGGGGACATGCACTGAAAAACGATCAAGAGAAACCTACTCTGATACCATTGATCCAGATTATTTTCGGCACAAAATGAGAGCAGAGATATAATAAATAAATGTATAGAGATGTATCATATATCCAACAATGTAATAGAAATATATCATAGATATAAACATAGAGATACAATAATACACAATTTCTATTAATGTATGAAATGTACAGAACTGTAAAAATACAGAGTGAGACTCGCTAGAATGGTGGCATCTTATCTCTGAGAAGAGATGTGATGGCTACTCACATTCACAAGAAGATGATTGTTACAATGAGTCTCCAAAGGCCTTTTTAAACATAAGTAAAATCCAAAACCCTAACCCTGGAAGATGAAAAGCGAAAAGGTTTGTGGGCCCCGATGGGGGTAGTTGATACGTCAACTTCCCGTGGGCGTAACTTTTGCATACGATCTTCGTTTTGGGCACTCGATACATTGTTGGAAAGTTATAACCCAGAAGAAAGATTTTTTACTAGATTAAGTAAGTGCTTGCGGTGTTCACTTGGGCCCAAAATCCCCAAMAAACACCATTTAGGGCCTCAAAATGGCCCCAAAAGTTTGGAACCCGAAAAACTGGCAAGATGGAAAAAAAAAAATGATCCTGTGGAATAGGTGGGTGGACATTGATATCCACCTAGATCAAAAGGATAGTATATAGTTTTATATATGGGACTAAGGCTATATGTTACTAAAAGGCACATGCCCCCACTACAAGCAGCTTGAACAATGACTATAAATGATGTTGGCTTTCTTGTGGACATTGTCTATGCTGAAACTGTTTCCTAGTCTTGGAGTAGAACCTAAAACTTCTTTTGTTTAGCTATGAGCTCATCTTCCTCATATGTGAGGAAACAATTTAAGAACCTAATACTAAAAATCAATTGGAAAGAGTTTAAGTATGCACCTTTATAGACTACCGAGGGTTATTTTAGGCGGTCAAGTTTTATTTGCACACGATAATATAACTACATGTCTAGATCTTAAAATTGTATCAACAAAGATTAATTCCTCAATTTTGTAAACTTTTTCCTATTTTAAGAAATATATCTATTACAATTCATATGAATTGAAGAGTTATAAAAACATTCTCACATATGCACATTAAAAACAAGAAGAAGTTGCATAGTATCTAGTCCCTATTATGCAACGAATTTAAGAGCAATTATACTATAGAGGTTTAAAAAATTCTAATGAGAAAAAATATTATAATCTAATGCATAGAATGGTCAATAGGTTGTGTCTATAATAGCTTTGTTGTTTATTTAAATATAGACAATGCCAAATAAAAGAAGGGCCTCCTCACTTTTTTTAGCAAATTATTTTAATGAAAAATTACACCATGTTTCAAGGCTCCCATATTAGATTAAAACATCATTAATTTCATTGATCCTTTGTAAATTGGTTGGTATTATATTAATGGAATATGAGAATGAGAAAATATGTTTGTCTCTTGCATTCCAAAATATACTGCGTAAGAAAACAATATTGTTAATGCAATGCATGAACTGCATAAAAATAGGAGCTTGGATTCAATATTATATTATTAATGAAATTGATCTGGATTGGATCATTATATTGTTTGTTATCTATCTTGATCCTTTCACAATGGAAAAAATTGGAGGAATCAACTTGTAGGGCCATTTTAGTGGTAGGTCCCAGTTTGGAAAATTGGGGTTCAAAACCTTCCGTGGCCATTTTGAGGCATCAAATGACCTTTTTGGGGGTTAAAACTTTCCTATGATAGTTTGTATCCCATGATTCTATTCTACACATTGAGACCTTTCCAATGGTGAAACATCGTGTCAATCAGAGCTCGTATGAAAAAGTTATGCCTCTCACAAGTTGACCTACCATGTTGAACACCATGGTACGAGAGGATGCCACGTCAACCCACATTACTCATGCACATGGGGCTATCCATGTGAGGGATTTCAAGAATAATATAGAAGGTTCAAAACCCTAGCACAATTGAGGGTTGAGGTATTAAAAAACCTATCCCTAGATGCCTATCAGGCTATGTTAAATACCGGGCCACTAGGAGAAGAAGGGGTTCCAATATTTTGCATTGTATAATGTTCCATAGCTAAGTAAAACATCTGAGAGTGTTATTCTGTGAGCACAATAGAGGAGGAGAGATTCTATAGAAGCCATACATGCCACAATTCAAAGGTAACTCCACAAAGAGTTCCTCTTTCTTTGTACTTGCATCATTTCTATATCAGAGAAAATAGAGCAGATCAGCCTCAGCTTCTCACTAGGTTTTCTCTCATATTGGGTTTCCCAGGTCATATCTTGTGTTTATTTCAGAATGGTGTAATTTTATTTTACTATTCTCTATTTTCCTCATTTTATCTATTTCATGCATAAGCAAAATTTCAATAACTAAATATTTTGGAGATCTAAAGGAAAAACAACCTTAATAGTAAAGATTTTAGTATTTTATTAGAAGTGTTGAGATGAATTGTTCTAGTGGAATATCCACAGTAGTTTACAGATCATATTGGTACCAGATCTAGTTTTTTCTTTTGGGTATTTATGGGAAGTTGCGGGATCAAGGAATAAACTTGAAGAGAAGTTGCAGAAACCCTAGCCATAGCAGACAAGTATGATCATAACAACCCTCAAGATCCAGCAGAAGAGAGTTTTGAGAGGTTGGAAGCAGAAGTTGCCAACATTAATCACAACATGAACCTCCACATGGAGGATCTAGAAAAAAAGATCAGACTGTTCGAAGATGATGGAGGCTCTAACTCAAAGAATGAAGTGAAATATCAGGAAGACTCAGGAAAAGAGTTGCAAAAATAATTTGAGAAAGAGCAGTCGAGTTCAAGTGTTGTGAACCCTTAACAATCCTTATTCAAGATGGAAGTGAAAGTGGACATCATTCCACACCAATGTGATATCAATGCATTAAAACTAAATCATTGGTTGCAACAACTAGAAGATTATTTTATCATTCACTATATAGATGAAGATCATAATATTTCATTTGCTAGATTGAAGTTAGAGGGCCATGCTTTAACCTAGTGGGAAATCCATACATAAACACTTAGGATGGAGGGTGATCCTCCAGTAACTAGGTGGAAGGACTTCAAAACCCTCATCAAGTCCCAATTCTACCCTATTATGTATGTAGAGGACCAATGGATCCAGTGGAACTACTTCAGGTAAAGGTGGGGGCAGAGTGTACACGATTACACCACTGAGTTCAGAAAGATGGCCATCATGCTAGGTATCTCTCCCAAGAAACCATATGTACTCCTCAAGTATCTAGGGGGTTTGAATATTCATCTACGAAAATAGGTGATTCTCTTCAAGCCAAGGACATTGGATGAGGCATGTATACAAGCACAATACTTGGAAAACATAGGCCAAAAGAAGGGGCAACCAAGTGGTTCGAAGCAGAAAGAGCACCAAGATGCTTCCAAGGAGGGGAAGAAGAAGTGGAAAGGGGGAAAAGATAAGGAGACAACAACCTCTACACGTTAGTGCAAATATACCAACAACCATTTCAATCATTGCAAAATTGATGTCTTCATCGAGGAAAAATGATGGAAATTGCATCGAGAGTTGAACCTAGTGAACTACAAGAAGGATGGAAAGAAAATTAATATTTTAGCCACAGATTCTAGAAATCAGGTTGAAAGTAGCTTGGATGTGGATGACAAGATTTTATACACTTCTTTGCAAAAGGAGGTGAATCTAAGTATCCTTCATCACCAAGAAGAGAAGGAGATGACCAAGCTCTTCCACATAAAGATTCAAATCAAGAAGACCAAGATAGATTCCTTGTTCGACTCTGGTTCATAGGCTAATATCATAGCAATGGATCTGGTCAACAAGATTGGATTGGAGGTTCACAATTATCCTAACCCCTATCCATTGCGTTGGGTAAACGAGGATGCAGAGATAAATTTAACGAAATAGTGTAAGATTAAATTTGCTATAAGTGTTTATTTTATAGATGAAGTAGAATTAGATATAGTACCATTGGATGTATGTGGATTCATGTTTGGAAGCCCCTACATGTATATGCGTGATGTTATATTCATGTGGAGATCCAACCAATATTGCCTCATTAAGGATGAGAAATCCTTCATCATCAACGTGAATAAAGTCAAGTCAAAGATCTGACTAGTAAGTGCCAACCAAGCCAAGAAGTTGAATAGTTCTAGTAAAAAATATATTTTTCTTTTCTTAAGAGAAAATCAGTCTGATGATGAGTCCATGAGAGTGAAGGCATATCTAGAGGGGTGTACTAAATATTAGAAATATCAGTTGGAGGAGTTTGTACAGGAATAAAAAGGAGTTTTCAAGGAGCCTAAAGGGATACCACCCAAGAGTGATGTGGATAATGAAATACAGTTATTTCCATACTCCCCATTGTCGAATATTGGGATGCATAGAAAGACCGTTCTAGAAGCAAATGAAGTTAAGAAGCAATTGTAGTAGTTGTTGGAGCAGGATGTGATTCAACCAAGTACCTCACCTTGTGGGTCACCCATCATAATTTTTCCCAAGAAGGATAAGACTTGGAGAATGTGTATCGATTACATGGAATTGAACAATATTACATTGAAGGATTGATACTCTCTTCCAAGGATCGATGATTTGTTGGACCAGATGCAACATGTCAAATACTTCACTAAGTTGTATTTGAAATCAAGATATTAACATGTATTAGTAAAAGAAAAAGATACCTAGAAGACTGCCTTCAAGATGAGGCAAGTTTTGTATGAGTGGATGGTTATGCTATTCATTTTATGCAATGCACCAACTACATTTATGAGACTAATGAATGATTTTTTACGCCCTTATCTAAATTCATTTTTTATTGTATATTTGGATGATATACTAGTTTATAGTGTTACACGGGAGGAGCACATATCACATCTTAAGCAGGTGTTAGAGATTCTGAAAAAGCACCAGTTGTTGGTCAATCTCAAGAAATGTGAGTTTGCTCAACAATCTTTGGTGTATTTTGGGTATGTGATCAATGGAGGGGAAATCAAGATAGATCCTACAAATATGGAGTCCATCATGAAATGGCCAGTTCCTACAAGTATCACTGAAGTTAGGAGTTTTTTTGGGGAAACAAAATACTTGCAGAAGTTCATAGATTCATTTTCAGCGATAGCTACACCACTCCACGCCATAACAACCAGTGGTAAGTAAGAGTTTCCAGTGGGGGAATAATTAGGAGAAGGAATTTGATGAGATGAAAAGAAATATCAATCGAGCACCAATGATCACACTACCAAATTTACATAATCCTTTCAAAGTGGAGACAGGTGCAAGTGGTATGCCATGGGAGCAGTACTTATGCAGGGAGGAAGGCATGTCTGGTATCATTCTGAAGTATTTCATGGGGTGATTCTCAACTACCCTACTTACGACAAGGATCTATATGCCTTGGTACAAGCTGTGAAAAAATGGAAGCACTATCTGATGGTCAATGAGACCATCATCCACACAGATCACCAACCACTATAGTTTTTGCAAGCCCAGAGTAAGCTACAAAAAACTAGGCATTATTATTGGATGGGGTTTTTACAACAATTTCATTTGGTCATAAAGTATAATAAGGGTATCAAAATCATGTCAGTGGACATGCTTTCACATCCACCCACATTCAAAATTAAAACTTTAGGAACTCTGACGCACATGGATCCTTTTACCCATGATGCATGCAAAGATGCATACAAAGAAGATGAAGAATTCAAGGTGGTGTTTGAGAAGCTACAAAGCCAAATTCATATAGAATAAGGTGACAACAAGGTTGACTATCATTTCCAGAATGGTCTATTCTACAAGCTCGACAAGATTTGTTTTCCTAAAGGTGAACGATTGCAACTTATAAGAGAGGCTCACACCTCCAAGGTTGCAGGACATTTTTGTGTTGGGAAGATAGTTTCCAAAGTACAAAGGTATGCATATTGGCCTAGAATGCAAGAATACGTAGCAAAGTATATTAGAGGATGTATTCTTTGTTGTACTAGCAAGCCCAATAACAAGAAGCAAGGTCTATACCATCCCTTACTTGTACCCACTCAACCTTGGGAAAGTATTTCCATGGATTTTGTGGGAGGTTTGCCAAAAACCAAGAAGGAACATGACTATCTATTTGTGGTTATTGACAGGTTCAAAAAAATATGCATTCTCATTCCTTGTAAAAATACCATCAACGTGTTATAAAAATAGGATCGCGGAGCAATCAAATAAAATAATTGCAGAAATAAAACAAAGAAGATACACAATACAATAGAGACACAGATATACCTAGTTCAACTAGTGTGGGATACGTCCACCAGAGAAACTGTCAGGTCCTTCCTTTATTATTATCCAGCAAATGAAGGGATACAATCTACAACACACCCATTGTAACTTCCTCTTCTTTATCCCATAGTCTCCTCTCTCATAATACAATATTCACAATCCTACATATCCGCAATACATTTCCCTCATAAAAGAGGGTTTCCCTCTAGGGAAAAAAACTCTAACATAATTTCTACCATCATATATGCGACCTTATAATGAACGGTCCATATTTACAATGAAATTACAATATATATTTACAAGGAAAATTTTCCTTCGAGGGATTCGCCCCTGAACCCCCATTAGGGAACACTGTCCCCCAAACCCCCATCGGGGGCCCGCTTGCCCTCGGACGCCCCAGCCAGGGGGATGGACTCCTCGGACCTCGCAAAGGGGGTAACCTCCCTTTGCACTCCCCCACGTGGAGGAGTGTACATTATTTTTGGGTGTAAAGTCTTCATGGGGTATAAACACGGTTGAAAAAAAAGACCTCTGAATCTGGAAGATAACAAGGCTCCACAACCAACAATATCCCACTTGGAGACTGATCTCAACAAATCCACCGCTATTGTATCTGCTAGACTATGAAATTTCTTGGACCTGGAAAATTTCTCATCTTCACCTTCATGCTTGAAAACCAACTGAAACTGAGCAGGAACTCAGTTTCTCCTTGGTTAGTCCCTTAGTTAACATGTATGCAGGATTCTGGCTAGTGTGTATATTTTCCAACTTCAAATGTCTATCTTCCAAGACAGATCGTATGAAATGGTACATGAGTTGCATATGCTTAGTCTTCGAATGGAAGGTTGATTTCTTTGCAAGATGAATGACACTCTCACTATCACAGTACAACCTATTATTCTCTTGCATCTTTCCCAATTCCTCCATAAACCTCTGTAACCAAATCATCTCTTTACTAGATTCTGTAGTAGCAACATACTATGCCTCTGTTTTTGAAAGTGAAACAACCTTTTGCAGTTTTGAAATCCAACTTACTGTTGTTCCACCTACATAAAAACATACCTTGTGGTGCTCTTCCTACTATATTTATCACCTGCCATATATGAATCAACATATTCCTGTAGAATAGTGTCTGAACCTTCAAAACATAATACATGAGTAGAATTACCTCTCAAATACTTGAGAATACACTTTACTTCCTCCCAATATTCTTTACCTGGATTGTTCATATACCTTCTCACAACTCCCACTGCATGTGCAATATCTGGTCTTGTGCAAATCATTGCATACATCAAGCTGCCAACTATTGATGAATAAGGGACCCTGAACATGTATTCTATCTCCTCCTGTGTCTTGGGAAACATTTCCTTAGTTAATTTGAAATGGCTAGCCAAAGGTGTACTAACTAGTTTTTCATTCTGCATTCTAAACCTCTCCAACACCTTCTCTATGTACTCACCCTGAGACAATGTCAATTTGCGATTTTTCTTGTCTCTTGTTATTATCATACCAAGGATTTTCTTTGCAGCACCCAAATCCTTCATCGCAAATGAATTAACTAATTTCTTCTTGAGCACATTTATATCCTGCATATTAGACCCTACAAAAAATATGTCATCTACATACAATAGAAATATAATATAGATTCCATTTTCTAGCCTTTTAAAATAAACAAAGTAATTAGAATGACATCTACTATAACCTTGTTCTGTCATAAACTTGTCAAACTTCAAATACCACTGCCTTGGATATTTCTTTAGGCCATACAAGCTCTTCTTCAACCTACATACCAAATTCTCTTTCCCTTTGACCTCATACCCCTATGGATGCTGCATATAAATCTCTTCCTCCAAATCCCCATGGAGAAAAGTTGTGTTTACATCTAATTGTTCAAGGTGCAAATCTTCTATTGCCACAAGACTTAAAATAGTCCTCATTGAAGTCATTTTAACAACAAGAGAAAATATTTCATCAAAATCTATACCTTTCTTTTTTTCAAACCCCTTTACAACAAGTCTAGCCTTATACCACTTTTTTCCTCCATATTCTTCCTTCAAATTGTAAACCCATTTATTCTACAATGCTCTTTTTCCTGCAGGCAACTGAACCAAGTACCAAGTCAAGTTATTTACCAAGGAATCCATTTCCACTTTCATTCCTTGCTACCACTTCTTTTTGGTGTCTACTTGCATTGCCTCTTCATAACATTTTGGTTCACTAGAATCAGTCAACAATAAATAATACAATGAAGGAGAGTATCATTCAGGGGGTTTAATTAACCTGGTAGATAGTCTAACAACACTTGTAGGAGTTTGAGGTAGTACTTGTTGATCCTGTTGTTGTACATTATTATTTTCTGGTACCTTTGGAATTCTTTTTCAGTGATCTCATCAAGCATTGTGTATTCTGGGATTTTTTTCCCTGTTTCTTTCCCCGCAACTGATCTTTGTACATGACCTTCTCATTGAATATGACATCTCTAATACTAATGATTTTTTAATTTTCATAATCCCATATGTGATAACTGAAATCATTAACACCGTATCCAATAAAGGTACACTTCTTAGATTTTTCCTCAATCTTTGTTCTATTTTCTTTATCAATATGCACAAATGCTTTACAACTGAAAGTATTCAAAAAATAATAGTTTACCTTTTTACCTATCCATGCCTCCTTTGGAATTCTACCATCCAAAGAGCTTGAAGGTCCTCTTTTTATTAAGTAAACAACAATATCTACAACATCTTCCCAGAACTGTAAGGGAAAACCAACATGCAGTCTCATACTCCTTGCACGATCCATGATTGTCCTGTTCATCCTTTCTGACACACCATTTTCTTGTGGTGTTTGTTGGTGCAATTATATGCATAATATATTACCAAACATAAATTATCAACCGAGATTCATAATTAGTAGAGTTGATGCACTATATGTGCCTATAACAGATAGGTTCCTATGTTTTTTTAGTATATCTTATATAATAAAACCATTTAGAAACCAACACACTTTTAAAAATAAAAATCTTCACTCAATTCAAAAGATGGAAAGCAAAACTCATAAACAAACAAAAACTCTTGCTCAGGTGATGGACCTGTTCATTGATGGCTCATGAAAGAAATAGATGAATTTTGATTCTATCTCCTGGAGGAACTAAACTAACAAGTGGGATGTTCCATTAAAGCTCATGTATGGTTAAATATGGAGATCCAACTGTTCCTGCATTACCACACTTTGCAACAAATTTGAATCGTGAAATCAAACAAAATAACATGAAATCAAAATAACAAATACATGAAATGAAAATCTACACTAACAACTTACAATAAACTTACCAAGCTGGATCGGTGGCCCTTGCCGATGCCAAGATGGAAGCTTTTAGATCACCAGATGCTAACTTCTACGAGAGACAAAATCACTGAATTCAAACTTGCATTAATCTCCAACAAGTAGGTTTACAAAAAAAGTCTTTTCATGAATCTAATCTACATCATAACAATTCTCCTTTAAGAACCAATCTTACATCATACTAATTCTTCTCCCTCATGAAGAGAGGGCACTCTATTTTATACATGAGAGCTTTGAAAAGAAGATAAGCATCTCATAATTACAGATCCACTTTTCTCTCAACCAATTTCCCATTATTACAAAATATTATCCCTTCAAATCCTCACACATATCTCTCATATATATTGGATAAGATATGACAACCAAATCTCCATGATATTCTCCTTGGAATAGGATTGAATTATCTCCTCAAATATTGAAATGGTGGAGGAAGTATTCGAGAAGTCTTTTGAATTAATCCTTCACATATTACTAGACATGATAAATCTCACACATTTTTGAGATATATACGAAAACATGTCAATTTTATAATATTTAATCACAAATTCCCTTTTAATACTAAAATAAATGATTTGGAAAATAATAAGGTTAAACCCATATTTAATTATGAAAATGGTATCATGAAAGGTTAATGGGGCGATGAAATGTGAAGAATGAGGAAGGGAAAGGTGGATGAAAATATGACATTTCTGAGTCCCAATATACCCCCCAACTGAACTTGTTGCATGTCCGCATGCAACTATGCATGGATCTTCTCAAGAAATTTTTGGGATCTKAATTTTGGCTTTGAGTGATGATAATGAATATTTCCAGTATGGGATTTACATGAGTAACAACTGACATTTTCTTATGGTTGGTTCTTGTGTGACAACCATGAGTATAGAGAATGTTGGTTCTTGTGTAAACAACATTCATTTCGTTATTTGTTCTCTTGTTGTGATGATAATAATTTACCCATATACTTGCTGGAAAAAATAAGCTATCAATTTGCATAAGGAAACATCACTGAGTATAAGAAACCCCTTTTTCATATTTGTGAATCATGCCAATATGTATATCAATGCTTATGAAGAAAAGTACAACATAGTATCGTTGGAAGAAAAAAATGTTGGTAAATGGTAAATGAGACGAAAAATGGAATGGTAGTGGAAAAATGGAGTGATGATAGTGAATATAGTTTCCCCCCCTCCCACCAACTCAATTGGTTGCATGTCCTCATGCAACGTGGCATGAGTCATAGAATTGAAAAGGAAAGGAAATATGGTGAGGGATTTTTCCAAATTCATTCACTCTAGCATGTAAGGAATTGCATGATTAAAGAGTAGAAAACAACATACCTCCACTTACCCAAAATGTTGATGAACTATGCGATAGGAATATGGTTGATGCGGCTACTGGAGCATGGAAGATGTCACTATTGCAGGACCATGTGAAACATGGCTGCTGATGTAGCTGCAACTGCTATAACTATTGGATTAGAGAATGTGAAGTGGAGGAATCTGAACTGCTACAGATGAATCATGGGAAAGAGGAAGTACGAAAGTGGAACTGTGGTACTCTCATATAGCTGGAAAAATAATGTTGCAACTGCTGATGGAGTCATGGAAAAGTGTATAGTCTTCACCAACTGCTAAACCCGATGGTACAATTATAATCATGCGAATCGATGTGTCGATGTCGAGCATTAAGAGAAGTCATTGGATTACCGACCATTGATGAATGTCGTTAACCAATGCGAGGCAAACTCACCATTGATGTCAATGAGTTCCAAGGTACCCAAGTACATCTTGCGAAGTGTGAATACATTTGTTGATGTCGAGCCACTTGCAAGATCTGACGATCAAGGGACAATGATGTATTCCCATGATTGTCAGCGAGAGAACTTGCCATTAAGGCATGCAAGCCCCCAGGTACACAAAAGGAACTATAGTCTATATCCCAGATAAGGTGTTGAGGTCAATGGGGAAAGACTTGTTGAAAGGTGGGTCTTAAGGAATCCCACATCAGTCAATGCGAGTTTTTACAAAATGATTGGTAGGACTATAGATGAAAAGATCTCAGTAGCAGCAGTATGTATGAAAAATAAAGCAGGGTAATGTAGTCGTCAAAAGGTAACTGAATGGTTTTATTTGCAAGGCAAAATGAATGGAAAAATAGGAACAATATGTATGCGACTCAGAAAGATAGGCGTATGTGAAGTTATGACGGATAAGGAAATGAAAAGTGGACTTCAAGACATGGATGACTAATGTGTGTTTGAAGGAGAAATGGGGAAAAGAATTCATGACGCAAAATGGTTGTATGGATGGGTTTTGTGTAACAACAATCGTCATGATGTGTATAATGAGAATCAACTCCTTCAACCTTGCAACAAGCATGTTTTTCAGAAAAAAAATTGCAATTCTTGAAAATCATTGTTGCATGGAATGCGAGCGTCTTCATTCCTGCAATTGAACTTAGTACTAATCCTGCAATCAAACTTGTGAGATCATCGTAAAACATAAAATGCGAGATTTAGTACGAATGCGGAAAATTAAAGAGATAAAAAAAGTGTGTTTTACCTGTTGTGCATTTATTCCATTGTTGATTGTTGCTTAGCGTAAAATCGCAAAAACATGTGTTCATATTGTTTTAAGGAATTTATAAAAAAAAGTCCATTTGCAATTATTTGTCTTTGTTATTTTTATTTTAAGATTTTTTTTTTTTTTTTTATAATTTTTTTTTTTTGGTATATTTTCAAAGCAAATAAGATTTAAAACAAATTTTTATAATAATTTTTTTGTTTGTTTGTTATTATACAAATTTTTATACATGGTTTACTAAACATACATGGTTCATGGTTTGCTATTTTTTTTTTATTATTATTAGAATGGTTTTGTAATGATGTCGACATTGCCATGTCTACGCAGAGTCCCATCTTGTTGGAGGCGACGCCGACGTAGGATCTTCCTCCAGTAAGAAAGACCGATGAAAATTTTCGTGCAGGAACCACAGTTTTTAATTTCCTGTCAATGCAAAACAAGACTTAGGCCGACCTGAGCAACAGGAATGTTGCCTTACTTTTCAAACCCACTTGCGTGATCGACACCTGCTGAGGCTTCACAGGAACCTAAAAAACTGTATTCCGAGAAGACAGTGGAGACTGATTAGTTAAGGACGGAAGTCGCCTTTATCGACAATTTGTAATTTATTTATTGAAGATTTACCTTATAGGAGATTGTAAATTGAGTCAATAAAAAGGGGATGGGATGGAAATAATAATTTGTGGATGTTTTAGAATCTAAGGCAAAGTGCATGTTTGAGATCCTAAAAGGATGCACTATGCTTCTTTACATTCTATCATGTGATGGCGAAGTTGAGAAAGTTGCATCATTAGGCTAATGTGATCAATTAGTCCTATAAAGGGCAGATTCCTCTTTTACGGATTGTGCAGCGCACTGCCAGAAAAACATAAGCTTTGTGGTAGCTGGCCTTCCCAGGGTTGGCCTGAAAAAGAAATTACATACGTTCACCAATCGGATTTTTTTCTGCACTACATTCATAACCGCATCAACAATCCAACAATACTCATCGGTAAGATCAAGGGAAACAAAGTATGGGAAGAAAGGAGCCATAGTTAGTTCACAATTTGTGAAGGTGATTCCTTCTTCACCTTCTGTTTTCATGGTCATTGCAGTCATCAATTTCGCCAAAAGCACGACGCACATCACAACCTTGGCCATCACCATTCTCAATCTCTCGTGAAAACCCCGATATGATGATACTTATTATTGATTACACTACTTGCTCGATCGTCCGTCTACAACTCCACACCTATGTTGTACTTCCCGTTGGCGTCCACACTACCCGAAAACCCACCAACAATCTTGCACGTATGTTGTCCCATTGTTTGGGCATTAATTTGGAGGAATGTTGAAAACGAGATTCAATTTGGAATACAGGTTGGTGGATGGAAGATTTCCCACCATTTAAGAGATCATAAATTCCCCGTGGAATCAAATAAGGTGCTCATCTGAGCTGCCATTTCACCCAACTTAGTGGGAAACCCAAACAATAGCCCATCATCTAGCTGCCAATGCGCATGATAATCATGCGATCAGAGAGGATCCTGGAAATATAATTCAGAACTTACCTAACTGTCTATTTTTGTTGTGTTGGTTAATAGTAGTCACATTTTTTTCGCTGCATTAGTCATATATTGGGAGAGTTGCGATCCCTTGAGGATTCTGTAGCGGAGACAGGAGGTGCAGAAAATTTATTTGGTAAACAAACTTGGAGTCTGGGGTGAATGTGGTTGTGTGGAGCAGATGAGTTATGGGGCAAGTTCGTGGAGCGTTCCAGTGGATGGAGTGGGTGAGCTAGCATGGCGTGCCCGAACATATTATTGCTGAGCGATTGAAAGTCCTTCTGGTTTAGGCGCACCAACAATTACACGAGTCTGCATTGTTCACTTCGACTCATAGGGTTTAGGTGAGTCCATGGAAGCCTCCAACATGATGAGATCGTCTCTAATGAGCATTGATGGCATGGTCAATTTTCATTTCGAAATCTTTAAAGCAATTTCCTCAAATTCACTTTTTTAGTTTGGCCAGAGAAAGGTGCCTTGAATATTTCAATGTCAATCTCCCTATTTTCAAATAATATAATAACATCTGCTATAGAGAGATTGGAGTCAGGCGCAGTGAGTGGGTGATTTTGGTTGTTTGCAGCATATTTGCAGACTGTGTGATGGTAGAGTTTTTGTTCTTGATTCTTGTTATTTGTTATTTGAGTTTGTCAAAAATTATATTTGAGCTTTTACACTGGCCATATCCCAGAAGCAAATGCACTGTGATCAAATGTATTGCCAATATATTAACAAGCACTTACAGGATGACGTACTGGTTACAAACCATCATTTCCAAAGAGATCTTTGCTTCAACGATGGGTATGCTCATATAATTGGGCCATCTCATTTACACATATGTTTGTCAAGCAATGAATGCACATGAGGTGGATGCAATCTCTTTCTCTCAGCATAACCCTAGTGTACATGTACCATTGTTAAATCCCACTACAAAGAAGGAATATCCATCCAAATGCCAAGACTGGATACTACAACATTTTATTACTGCAAAAATACTTATTTATTATCTTTTCTTTTATTATTATTATTATTTTTTTTGTTTTATGTTTTGAAAAAAATAAAAATAATAAAAGAACTTAAAAAAATTACTTCGCAAACTTATCTAAAATTTATGCGCAAATGGAACAATTGTAGACTGAAAATAGATTAGGCAATTTTTATGTTATTGTCAACAATTAAAAATTTTCCTGAAATTAATTTTAGTTATCCTATTTTTGATCCTCGTGATCACACTAAGCACGGAGGAGAGCATACTTATTCTAAAATTAAAAAAACTTGAAAATAATGTCCTACCTACACTACGCTAATTAAAAATTAGAGATTAGTTACGTGTAATCAAATAGCCAATGTAACCATAAGCGCAACAATAATAAGAATATGTTCACTGTGAATTTTGCAAATGATAATCAAAAATATATATAACCGTGCGAAATTAACTGTTGAAACTGTAATTTAACAAAATAAAAAGAAAAAATAAACGGATCTAACCTGGTACATGCTTGAAACCATCATTCGATAATGCTTTCATAGGCATAGTATTCACTCCTCAGATCATTTTGCAACTCCTCGATCTCCTGCTCGCATAATTGTTCATCATCAGATGTGCAGGGTTCCTTATATGTTGTTTCTTCGTTTTCCTCCGGAGGAGTAATTAAAATTTCAGCTGTTGTCAAGATCTTCTCTTCTAGAGAAGAGGAGATCCTGACTTTTGCTAGGATCTAAGTGAGTTGTTCCAATTTTATACTCATAGGTAAACCATATTGAAAAATGAGAACGATTTATCATCAAAGATTTGAATTTTTAAAACTGAGAAATTAAAACTATTTGTAAAAATAAAACACACCAAACTTGAAATCCTTGCGTTACTGGGACCCTGTTTTCACCAGGTTATCGGTTCACACAAGTTATCTCATAAAAAAAAAAAAATCATAAATAAAAACACATGTTTGCATAAAATAAGGAGAAACACACTTCTGCATAAAAGTAAGAGGACAACCTAACTTTGGAGCAACCCCACTAAAGTGGATGCGCAGTTTCTTACCTCTCGTCTTACCATCTTCTCTCTGCCCTTAAGTCGTCCATAAAACCAATCCAAAATAATTAAATCAATCTAATTCAAATGCTACCTATTACCATTTACAACTCCCCGGCAACGACGCCAAAATGTTGGTGCAATTATATGCATAATATATTACCACACATAAATTATCAAGCGAGATTCGTAATCATTAGAGTTGATGCACTATATGTACCGATAACAGATAGGATCCTATGTCTGTTTAATATAGCTTAGATAATAAGACCATTTAGAAACCAACACACTCTTAAAAATAACAATCTTCACTCAATTCGAAAGCTGGAAAGCAAAACTCATAAACAAACAAAATCTCTTGCTCAGGTGATGGACCTGTTCATTGATGGCTCATGAAAGAAAAAGATGAATTTTGATTCTATCTTCTGGAGAAACTAAACTAACAAGTGGGATGCTCCATTAAAGCTCATGTATGGTGAAATATGGAGATCCAACTGTTCCTGCATTACCACACTTTGCAACAAATTCGAATAGTGAAATCAAACAAAATAACATGAAATCAAAATAACAAATACATGAAATGAAAATCTACACTAACAATTTACAATAAGCTTACCAAGCTAGATCGGTGGCCCTTGTCGATGCCAACATGGAAGCTTTTAGATCACCAGATGCTAACTTCTACGAGAGACAAAATCACTGAATTCAAACTTGCATTAATCTCCAACAAGTAGGTTTACAAAAAGAGTCTTTTCATGAATCTAATCTACATCATAACAATTCTCCTTTAATAACCATTCTTACATCATAATAATTCTTCTCCCTCATGAAGAGAGGGCACTCTCTTTTATACATGAGAGCTTTGAAAAGAAGATAAGCATCTCATAATTACAGATCCACTTTTCTCTCAACCAATTTCCCATTATTACAAAATATTATCCCTTCAAATCCTCACACATATCTCTCATATATCTTGGATAAGATATGACAACCAAATCTCCATGATTTTCTCCTTGGAATAGGCTTGAATTATCTCCTCAAATCTTGAAATGGTGGAGGAAGTATTCGAGAAGTCTTTTTGAATTAATCCTTCACATATTCCTACACATGATAAAGCTCACACATTTTTGAGATATATATGAAAACATGTCAATTTTCTAATATTTAATCACAAATTCCCTTTTAATACTAAAATAAATGATTTGGAAAATAATAAGGTTAAACCCATATTTAATTATGAAAATGGTATCATGAAATGTTAATGGGGCGATGAAATGTGAAGAATGATGAAGGGAAAGGTGGATGAAAATACGACATTTCTAAGTCCCAACAATGTTCCTGGAACTATCTTCTCTCTACGAATCCCATGGTATGAACAATAATAATCAAACTCCTTGCTGCAATATTCACCTCCATTGTCTGATTTGAGACACTTCAACCTTTTTCCTGTCTCATTCTCAACCAAAGCTTTCCATTTCCTAAAAGTATCAAAAACATCAGTTTTTTGTCGAATGCAATAAACCCAAGTTTTTCTAGTTGCATCATCAATAAAAGTAACATAATAAAAATATCCACCAAGAGATGATACCTGAGTTGGTCCCCATACATATATATGTACAAGATCTAACCTTTCACTCTTCTTTTCTTTTCCGACTTTTAGAAATCTGAATCTCTTATGTTTTCCATAAACACAATGCTCACAGAAATCCAAATCAATTTGTTTAAGAGCTGGAAACAAATTTATTTTGTGAAGTATCTACATCCCCTTCTCACTCATGTGTCTAATCCTATGATGCCACAGTGTTGTATCCACTCCTATAGAAGATAAAGATATAGAAGAGTCAGTATTACCAGTACATAAATACAATGTACCTACCTTCTCTCCTTTTGATATCACCAATGATCCTTTGGTGACCTTCCACACCTTATATTTAAATATGGATATACAACCTTCACTTTCCAAATACCCTGTTGTAATTATATTTTTCCTTAGACCGATAACATGTCTTACCTCTTTCAACAACAATTTATGTCCATTGCTTTGCCTTATTTTTACCTTTCCCATTCCAACAATTTTGCATGGTGCATCATCACCTAAATGAACCTATCCAAAATCACCTTGAACATAATCTAGAAAGTGTTTCCTATGGGGTGTGGCATGAAATAAAGCCCCTGAATATACTACCCAAGACTCATAAACATTATCTACAGAAAGAATCAAAGCATCTTGTAACACATCACCTGTTACATTTGCTTTCTGATTTTTCTCCTGTTGTCCATCTCTTTGTTTCTTTGGAGCTCTACAGTCTTTCTTCAGATGTCTTTTCTTCCCACAATTCCAACACTCTATCTTTCCAAATATGGATTTGGATATGCCCTTCCTATAATTCTTGCAGTTCCTTGAGCCCTTTCCTCTATCTTTTTGTCTTCCCTTGTTCTCCATGTTCAACGCATTACTTGATGTCTCACCTGTTCTTTTTCGTTGCATTTCCTCACTAAGGATAACACCAAAAACATCATAAAATTTTTAAGTATTTCAACCAGAGACATAGTTACTTACATCCATGACCAAGCCGTTCCAACTTTCTGTCAATGAGCACAATATTATAAGAGCCTTGACCTCATCATCAAAGTCCACTTTTACAAAACTTAGTTGATTAGTAACCATATTAAATTCCTTTAAATGATTTGCAATAGACCCACCTTATGACATCTTCATATTAAATAATCTCTTCATTAGAAATACCTTATTGGATGCTGAGGGTTTTTCATACAGTTTAGCCAATGCATCCATAAGCTCCTTCGTTGTCTTTTCTTTCGAAATATTGAAAGCCACCGACGCTGCCAGGCTCAACTGTATCATTCCTAGATCCTTTCTGTCAAGAACCTCCCATTCTTCGTCCTTCATGGTCGTCGACTTCTTTGTTATTCCACCCAATGGTAGGAATAAATCCTGTTGGTTGTGGAGCATGATTATCTTCCTAATTAAGAGGTCTTTTACTTTTAGCCGTGTTTATACCCCATGAAGAATTTACACCCCAGAAGTATGTACACTCTTCCACGCGGGGGGGTGCAGAGAGGGGGTACCCCCTCTG
>SNQJ01S0004873.1:179968-225839 GCA_010110895.2 Picea sitchensis | reverse complement strand
TATATGAAAACATGTCAATTTTCTAATATTTAATCACAAATTCCCTTTTAATACTAAAATAAATGATTTGGAAAATAATAAGGTTAAACCCATATTTAATTATGAAAATGGTATCATGAAAGGTTAATGGGGCGATGAAATGTTAAGAATGATGAAGGGAAAGGTGGATGAAAATACAACATTTATGAGTCCCAACATACCCCCTAATTGAACTTGTTGCATGTCCGCATGCAACTGTGCATGGATCTTCTCAAGAAATTTTGGCATCCGAATTTTGGCTTTGAGTGATGATAATGAATATTTCCAGGATGGGATTTACATGAGTAACAATTGACATTTTCTTATGGTTGGTTCTTGTGTGACAACCATGAATATAGAGAATGTTGGTTCTTGTGTAAGCAACATTCATTTCGTTATTTGTTCTCTTTCTATTATGATAATAAAATGTTGGTTCTTGTGTAAACAACATTTATTTCGTTATTTGTTCTCTTGTTGTTATGATAATAATTTACCCATTTACTTGCTGGAAAAAAATAAGCTATCAATGTGCATAAGGAAACACCACTGAGTATAGAAAATCCCTTTTACATATTTGTGAATCATGCCAGTATGTATATCAATGCTTATTAAGAAAAATGCAACAAAGTATCATTGGACGAAAAAATAATGTTGGTAAATGGTAAATGAGACGAAAAATGGAATGATGGTAATGGAAAAATGGAGTGATGATAGAAAATATAGTTCCCCCCCCCAGATCTGAATTGGTTGGATGTCCTCATGCAACATGGTCTGAGTCATAGAAGTGAAAATGAAAGGGAGCACGATGAAGAATGTTTCCAAATTATTCATTCTAGCATGTAAGGAATTGCATGATTAAAGAGTAGAAAACAACATACCTCCACTTACCCAAAATTTTGATTGCACTATGCAATAAGAATATGGATGATGTGACTGCGAGAGCATGGAAGATGTCACTGCTCAAGATCACGTGAAAGGTGACTACTGCTGTAATTGCTAGATCAAAGAATGTGAAGTGGAGGAATCTAAACTACTGTCGATGAATCATGGAAAAGAGGAAAAGTGGAACTGTGGTACTCTCATATGGTTGGAGTCATGCTACTATAACTGCTGAGGATTCATGGAAAAGTGTATAGTCTTCACCTGCTGCTAAACATGATGGTACAATTCTATTCATGCAAGTGAATGTGTTGATGTCAAGCATGAAGAGAAGTCATTGGATTACCGACCATTGATGAATGTCGTTAACCAATGCGAGGCAAACTCACCATTGATGTCAATGAGTGCCAAGGTACCCAAGTACATCTTGTAAAGTGTGGATGAATGAGCTGATGTTGAGCCACTTGCAACATCTAACAATCAAGGGACAATGATGTGTTCCCATGATTGTCAGCGAGAGAACTTTCTAGTAAGACATGCAAGCCTCCAGGTACTCAAAAGGAATTCTAGTCTATATCCCAGATAAGGTGCTGAGGTTGATGGGGCAAGGCTTGTTGAAAGGTGGGCCTTAAGGAATCCGACATCAGTCAATGCAAGTTTTGATAAAAAGATTGGTAGGATTATTAGACACACTGATGGCACTAGTGTTATCACATTGGATTGGAGTTCTCAGTAGAAACAATGTTTATAGAAAGGAAATGTAGTCATAGAAAGGGAGCTGGTAGTTTTATTGACAAGGAAAACTAAACCAAAAAAGATAAAGAGATGTATCCGACTCAGAAAGATAGGCGTATGTGAAGTTATGACGGATAAGGCAATGAAAGGTGGACTTCAATACAAGGATGACAAGTAAGCTTGGAGGGAGAAAGGTAAATGATCATGTCATGGCGTAATTGGTTTGATGAAAGATGGTGGTGTAGCGACAAATGTCATGACATGTGCGATGAAAAATTTATCTCCTTCAAGATTTTAATAAAGCATGCTTTTCGGAAAAATTTTGAAATTCTTGAAAATCACTGTGGCATAGAATGTGAGTGTCTTCATTCCTGCCATCGAACTTAGTACTAATCCTACAATCAAACTTGTGAGATCATCGTAAAACAAAAAAATGCGAGATTTAGTATGAATGCGACAAATTAAAGAGATAAAAAAAGTCTTTTACGTGTTGCGCGCTTATTCCATTGTTGATTGCCGCTTGAAGTGACTTAAGAAAAAAAATCAACGTAAGGTGTAAAAACATTATCGTTTTCAGGAATGATGAAAAAGTCCATTTGCAATTTTATTTGTTTTCAAATTTTTATAGTAATTTTTTTTTTTGGTTTTATTATTTTTAATTGTTTTGTTTCTATTTGTTTTTATTTATTTATTTTTATTTTTAAGCTTTCATTATTTGTTTTTTTTATTTTTATATGTGTATTTTTTATTGTTTTTTTTTCACTTTTTTTCTTTTTCACTATGCTTAATTATTAGGTTATACCACAAACCAAATTATGAAACCTACACCCACCACGGTCCTACTAATACACACTTCATTAGTAACCTGAATGTGATGTTGGACAACTAAGAGGGGGGGGGGGTGAATTAGTTGTAACCTTGCTTAAACAATAATACTTATTTTAAACTCTTTCCAGATCACTCAATGACAATCAAAATATTGAAGGGAAGTAAGAAATAGACCATTCAACATCATTCACACATATGAGATACACAGAGACATATATTTCCTGAGGAAACCCATAAAGGGTAAAAACCTCTTCTTCTTTATATGATAAGTAATATGTACATTCTTTACATTATCAAACATATGAGCACCAACTCATAATGAGGCTACAACCTCTATTTTGCAAGCTGCTACTTGCTGAGAGCACCAACTCTATGGATTCTCTAGCACTAACTAGAAGGAAGCACCAACTCCCTGGTTTCTCTAGTACCCACTAGAAGGAAGCACCAACTCCCTAAGTGTTCCAGCACCAACTGGATGGAAGCACCAACTTCCAATCACACAGGCACCAACCTATATAACAGAGAACAACAGTTCTCCCTTGCACCTCCCTGCCACCCTAGTTTCTCTGGCTGCAACCAGATGGAAGCTAGAACTCCCTTTGTTCAAGCACCTACTTGAACCTCTGAGGACAACAGTCCTCCCTCGCACTTCCCTACCACCCTGAAATATAAATATTTTCTATTATGACTTATTACAGTGATATAAAGTTCTTCAATGACTTACTGGTCTCATCACTGTTCTGCTACACTGTGTTGTTTTTTCTGCATTAGTGTCTTCTGCACACTCCTTACGCTTTCTGTTCTTTTTCCTTTTATGCTCTTTGCGCCATGTCCCTTCAATGCACCATTCCCCTTCTGCCCATTTCTGTTGCTGCGCTCTACCTCCTTCTTCACACCTCAATCACACCCCAAAAACAACCCCCATTTCTTCTTTGTTCAACATTCTTATACTCTCTGTGCACCTTGTGCATGCAATCTGCTTCTTGCTCTACCATCCTCTCACACCCCAATCTCCTCCACATAGAGGTGTTTTTGCCACTTTACTCTTCCACACCTATCCCATCTCCTGTGTGCCATGTTGTCTCTCTCTGTTCTGCATCTCCTGCTCATTCTGAGTGCTCTCCCTGATCATCATGGTAACTCTTCAGCTTCTCTGGAAGTTGAGACTCTTCGTCTTCTCTGTCATAGACGAGCTCATCCTCTGGTAGAAACCATGATTTGTTTCTAGCAGTTACATTGTGAAGTGTAACAGTAGCCCTCCGATCTTATTCAAATTCATCTGCATCGTTGAATTGACTTCATTGAATCTTGCGTTCATTTCACCATTTTTCACTTCGACATTTCAGGATCTCGTGGTAAAGATTTCATCACTCTCCATGTCCCTATCCCCAAAACTCTGAAATGGAGCTTGTCTGCACTATCTCCTTCTTCCATATTTCATCGATGTGACTAATGGTTGTGACCACAAGCTGAGCCAAAACATGTTTCTCATTTTGGAAATCTTGTTGTGTGGCATCTCGAATCTCCAAGTCGTGACCTCCGAAACTATGAGAAAAGGATCTTGCCGCTTCAAGATTTTGTCTACAACTCTTCGACCATGTGACTATGAGAGGTGACCAAGCGCTTATCCATATAGTGCTTTCACAATTTCTCTTTTCAACACTTCGACATTCCTGTGGCGATGAGTTCTTGATGCTCCATGTCTCGGTATCCAAAGCTCCGAAATGGAGCTTGGTTTCACTAGCTCCGATCATTTCGACATTTTGCATTTCGGCCTTTCACAATTTCGCATGTTACAAATTCGACATTCTTGACATGAGATTTCTTGAAAACTCCACCTCCTGGTCTACGAAACTCTGAAATGGAGTCAGCTCAACTTTTTAGCTTTTCGCACTTCGCAGCTTCAGGATTTCTATCGTGAGAGTCCTTGACATCTCCAACTCCCGGTATCTGATCCTCTGGTATGGAGTCTTTGAAATTTCGTGATTTTGCATTTCACCACTTCGGGTTTCGCGACTTCGGGACTCCTGTAGTAAGAGTTATTGACATCAGCAACTCCCGGTATCTGAAATCCCGGTATCCAAAATCTCGGTATCCAAAATTGTCTCCTGCTTTTGGGATTTCGGTGTTTCACATTTCACGATTCTGGGACTCCTGTGGTGAAGTGTTTTGACACTTCAATTCCTGGTATCCGAAATCCTGGTAGCTGAAACTCCAAAATGGAGTCGGACCAACATCACATCGGCGTTTCACGCTTCGCCACTTCAGGACTCCTGTCGTGAGGGTCCTTGACATCTCCAACTCTCGGTATCCGAAATCCTAGTAGCCAAAACACTGAAATGGAGTCTGATCAACGCTTCGATCTTGCCTTTTGATCGTTGTTGTTCTTCCTTGCCTTCCTGTAAACCATCAAAAGATCAAGCACACTCTTGCACTCTGTGTGCACCTCTGCACTTATCCTCCTGAGCTTATGATGTCCCTATTTTTCCATCACTGCATACTCTGAACTTGCCATCAATGAAAAGCACACCTACCTAAAAACATGCCAACAATATCCCCCTTTGGCATTGATGGAAACCCTGAATGACTGCACTCATCTGTTTGGACCTCCAACTGTAGCATCCAGTTTAGACCACTCCTTTTCTCCCCCTTTGACATCAATGTCAAAGAAAACATGCTCCCCCTGAGATGTTGCAGTATTTTTAGGAGGAATAAGATATTCAATCAATATAAAAATCCTCTCACCGTAACGGGGATGGACTCTCTTAAGGTGTGAGATGGGATGAAACCAACTTCTATCGAAGATATTCAAATGGTGTTTTGGCTAGGGGGTTAGTAAAGATATGCGCAATTTGTTACGTGGTTGGAATGTAATGGAGATTGAACAACGATTGATGACATTCTCTCTCGAGATTGAACAACCTGATTGGTGACATTCTCTCTCAGAAAATGCTATTTTATGGGAATATGCTTGGTCTTGGAATGGAATACAAGATTCTTAGACACATTGATGGCACTAGTGTTATCACAATGGATTGGGATCGGTGCAGTGTATTTTACCTCAAAGTATGCAAGTGTCTGAATCATCCATAATATCTGAGTGCAACAGGTAGCAACAGTAATGTACTCTGCCTCTGTAGTTGATAAAGAAATGGAACCTTGCTTTTTACTAAGCCATGCTACTGATGAGTCACCCAGGAAGAATGCTCCTCCATTGGTTCTTTTTCTCTCATCAACACAGTTTTCCCAATCTGCATCTGAATAAGAAGTTAACTAAAAATTCTGATTTCTGGGATACCACAGACCATAAGTCATTGTTTCTTTCAAATACCTGAATATCCTTTTGACAGCTAGCAAATGACTATGTTTAGGTGTAGACTAATATCTTCCTACCATTCCAACAACATGTATTATGTTTGGGCAAGATGTTGTGATGTACAACAGGTTACCGATCATTGATCTATATGAACTTTGATCAACATCAGGTGAGTCATCATCCTTACTTAATTTGCATCCAGTAACCATAGGTGTGCCACAAGTTTAGAGTCTTCCATTTGAAATATTTTCAACATTTCTCTTAGATATTTTTCTTGAGAAATGAATATCCCTTCAGACCTCTGAGTAATTTACAGACCAAGAAAAATTGACAGTTCACCTATCATAGACATTTCAAACTCAGACTCCATGGCAGAAGCAAACCATTGTACCAACGAATCCTTATTACATCTGAATATGATGTCATCTACATAGACCAACACAATGAGAAAATCATCACCCTCTATTTTGATATACAGATTGTTGTCAACAATTCCTCTCTTGAACCCTTTGTCTTTGAGATATGTATCTAGTCTATGATACCAGGCACGAGGAGCCTGTTTTAACCCATATAAATCTTTCTTCAGCTTGCATACTAAGTCATGGTTATCATACAATTCAAAACCCTCTGGTTGTTCCATATAGACTTCTTCATTTAAATCTCCATTTAGAAAAGCTGACTTGACATCCATTTGATAGAATTTAAACCTTTTATGACTAGCATAGGCAATAAATATTCTGATAACTTCTAACCTTGCTACGGGCACAAAAGTTTCATCAAAATCCAGTCCTTCTATTTGAGCATAGCCTTTACAGACCAATCTTGCTTTGTTCCTGACAACCTGTCCCTGGTCATTCAACTTATTCTTAAAGATCCATTTGGAACCAATGATATTTTTACCTTTCGTTCTATGAACCATCTCCCACGTATTGTTTTTCTCAATCTGATCAAGTTCATCATTCATTGCTTTAACCCAATGTTCATCTTTTCTAGCTTCATTAAAGTTCTTGGGTTCCAACATGGATATGAAAGATGTATGTGATTTTTCAGTGTTTTTGATTAGCTTTCTCCTGGTTTGTACACCTTTGTCTTTTTCACCAATTATCTAACTTGCAGGATGATTCTTTTGAGTGATTCTAGAGGAGGAATTTGAAGTTGTTTGTTGATTTGAGTTTGTCCAAGTATCCGTGTCTTCATCTGATTCAGAGTCTTTGTTTTCTGATTCTTGGACCTGTTCATCTTCAGATTTAGTTGTGTCTTTTGTACAAGACTCATTACTGTACACCTCTCTTGTTGGGATTCCCTCATCAACTTTTACGTCAATACAGTCAACCATTTTATGCAGCCTCTTATTATAACATTTGTATCAATTGCTATTTGTAGCATACCCTAAGAAGATACCTTCATCAGCCCTGTCATCATATTTTCCAAGGTTCTCATCATTATTCTTTATGTAACATTTACTCCCAAAGACTTTGAAGTGTTTAATTGAAGCAGGTCTCCCATACCACAATTCATAAGGTTTCTTGTCACTTTGTGGTTTGAGGTGGGCTTTGTTAAGAACATGGACTGCTGTGTGTATTTCTTCTACCTAGTAGGTTTGACCAATGTTCTTCTCATTCATCATTGACTTGGTCATTTCCTGCACTGTTCTATTTTGCCTCTCAACTATTCCATTTTGTTGTGGAGTTCCTGGGATGGTGTATTCTCTCTTGATCCCATGCTTATCAAAGAATTCCTTGAATTCACTTGACATAAACTCTCCTCCTCGGTTTGATCTTACCGCCTTTAACCTCTTGCCTATTTGAGTCTTAGTTAAAGCCTTAAATTATTTAAACTTCTCAAAAGTTTCATCTTTTTCCTTGAGAAAGGCAACCCAAGTAAGTCTGGAGTAATCATCAATAATCAACATGAAGTAGTTTTCTTTCCCTGTGCCTTCCTGTCTTGATGGTCCACATAAATCCATATGAACTAGTTGGAGTGGTTTCTCTGTTGAAGTAAAGCTCTTGGACTTAAACTGTGTCCTGGTTATCTTTCCTACTTGGCAGGGTTTACACATTGAATCTTGGGGCTTTGATATTCTCAGAAGATCTTTTACTGCCTCGGTATTTTTGAGTTTGATTAAGTGTTAAAAGTTTATATGTCCAAGTCTCCTATGCCATAACCAGCTTTCATCATGTTTTCTTAGATGAAACTCTTCTCTATTTTCTTTCAACACATATACATTATTTTCTGTCCTTATGCCTTTGGCCACCACTTGTCCCGAGTTTACAGACTTTATCTTTCAGTCCTTGGAAGTGAACACCACTTCACATCCTCTATCACACATTTGACTTACACTGAGAAGATTATGTTTCATCCCATCTACAAGTAGAACATCTTGGGATTTTCGTTTTCCATTACTTAAACTCACCATCCCTTTACCCTTTATTTTACCCGGAGCATCATTTCCAAAGGTTACGTTTCTTGATTTGCTTTCACTTAGAGATAGAAAATTACCTTTGTCTCCCATCATATGTTTGGAGCATCCACTGTCTATATACCAAGGGTTTAATTTTCTTTGAGCTGAAAACACTAATCCACACTTGTCACTTTCTTCTTCTTCCACACCTTGACATTTTTAGCAGGGAAATTCAAATCTGGTTCATAGTTCCTTAATCGTCAATCAACAGATTTATGTCCATAGTTATGACATATGTAGCATTCAATCTCATTGTTTAAATTGTCAAAATTATTATTGCAGCGTTGTCTACTTATTGACTGTTGATTATTTCTTGACCTCCTTAGTTGCATGTCTCTAAACTTAATTTGGCAATTTGCAATCTGTGAAGGTTTGTTACTTGGCTGTATCATTCTTTGTTGTGGGAAGTATTTATTCCTTTGAAACCTTAATTTATCATGTCTAAGTCTTAAGGAACAATTTACAACTTTTTGACCAAAGTTAGAACAGTAGAAACAATATCCATAGAAAAATTCTTTGTACCTGGAAAATGGTTGTCTTCTATGAGAAAATCGATTTCTTCCATGTTGATGACGTCTTTCAACAGGGAGTGCACTATTTCTTTGTTCTACAGATTCAGTCCTGGCACCTTTTTCTTTACTTATCCTGGGCGGCTAGTTGTCTTCCTTTGTTTCTACAGGTTTGTTGTTGTCATTGGTTGTAGATTTGACAAACTTGATGGGTTCTTTGTTTCTTGGCTTACCACTACTTGATCCCTCTTCATAACCCAAACCAATTTTCATCTTTGGATTCCTTTGCTGATTCAGAATGGTGGCTAATCCTTCTAAGGCTTTGATACTTGACATATTCTGATTATATAAGGCTTGAAACTTCTCCATCTCTTTCCTATTTTTCACTACTTCTTGTTCTAAGGCTTCACATCTTTCCTTATTTTATGATAACTATCGTTTCAGAATGTCTTCAATTTTCTTTGCCTCTTCTAATTCCACTTTTAGTAGGAAAAGGTCTTCATCAGGTTCTTTACTGTCTTTCTCAAACTGTATCAGCAATTGTCTTTTCTTTTTGTTCTTAATTCTTAGTCTGTCAATCTCTTCCAGTGCACTGATCAGTTCTCCTTCCATGTCAACCACAGCTTCTTCTTCATTAGCATCGCTTCCTGTGATTTTATTGTCATAATCCTCTTTGGCCATAAGTATGGATTCATTTAGTTTATCTTCAATAGAGGATTCATTGTCTTCATCATCTGAAGGATCATCATCATTGTTTACGCAAAGACTTGTCTTCTTAAAGTTATTCTCTTTAAAGAAATTTATGTGTTTGTGCTTCTCCTCATCATCACATGTCTAACCCTTTCTTTTGTGGGGACATTTATTTGCAAAATGACCTATCCTACCATAGTTGAAACATTTGAAAGGTAGTTTACCTTTGTATTTTCTTGATCCCTTCTTCAGTCTCTTCACAAATTTTTCTTCAATTTCATCGGGCTCAGAATCCTCATTCTTGTCTTTGGAGGTGGGTTTATCTTTAACTATTCTCATTTCATATGTAGTCAATGTTCCTAGAAGTTGATCAAACTCCAAGGTTTTTAGATCATTAAGTTATTCTATAGCAAAGACCTTTGGATTGAACCTATCTGGGAGAGATCTCAAGATTTTTTGAACTAAAGAAGGTTCCTCAATTTTTTCACCAAGTGCTTTCATTGCATTTACCATTTTTTCTACTCTCATAAAGTATTTTCCAACAGTTTCATCTTCTTTCATCTTCAGCTGTTCAAACTATATTCTGTAGGTTTGAAGCTTGGCATCCTTTACCTTCTCATTACCTTCATAACTGTTAATGAGTTTGTCCCACATTTCTTTGGCAGTTCCTAGGTGTATAACTTTTACGAATTCTTCTTCTGCAAGTCCACTCAAGATAACATTCATAGCCTTAGCGTTGAAGATAAATTCTAGCTTGTCATCCTTATTAGCTAGTACAACTGGCTTTACATAACCATTATCTACCACATCCCAAACATCTTCACCTAAATCCATTATGCAGGTTCTCATTCTAACTTTCCAGAAGGAAACGTTTGTTCTATTGAACAGAGGGGCCTTATTGGTTGAATTTCCTTCATGGCTTGACATGTTTAAGCTCTAGGATCTACCCTTAGATAAAAGGGGATGGCTTTGATACCAATTGTTGGACAACTGAGAGGGGGGGGTGAATCAGTTGTAACCTTTCTTAAACAATAATACTTATTTTAAACTCTTTCCAGATCACTCAATGACAATCACAATAATGCAGGGAAGTAAGCAATAGACTATTCAACATCATTCACACATATGAGATACATAGAGACAGATATTTCCTAAGGAAAACCATAAAGGGTAAAAACCTCTTCTTCTTTATATGATAAGTAATCTATACATTCTTTACATTATCATACATATGAGCACCAACTCATAATGAGGCTACAACCTCTCTTTTGCAAGATGCTACTTGCTGAGAGCACCAACTCTCTGGATTCTTTAGCACCAACTAGAAGGAAGCATCAACTCCCTAGTTTCTCTAGCACCCACTAGAAGGAAGCACCAACTCCCTAAGTGTTCCAACACCAACTGGATGGAAGCACCAACTTCTAGTCACACAGGCACCAACCTGTATAATAGAGAACAATAGTTCTCCCTTGCACCTCCCTGCCACCTTGGTTTTTCTGGCTGCAACCAGATGGAAGCTACAAATCCCTTTGTTCAAGCACCCACTTGAAGCTCTGAGGAAAACAGTCCTCCCTAGCACCTCCCTACCACCCTGAAATATAAATCTCTGTTATTATGACTTATTACAGTGATATAAAGTTCTTCAATGGCTTATCGATCTCATCACTATTCTGCTACACTGCGCTGCTCTGTCTGCATCAGTGTCTTCTGCACACTCCTTGCACTTTCTGTTCTTTTGCCTTTTATGCTCTCTACACCATGTCCCTTCAATGCACCAATCCCCTTTTGTCCATTTCTGCTTCTGCGCTCTGCCTCCTTCTTCACACCTCAATCACACCCCAACAACAACCCCCATTTCTTCTTTGTTCAACATTCTTATACTCTCTGTGCACCTTGTGCATGCAATCTGCTTCTTTCTCTTCCATCCTCTCACATCCCAATCTCCTCCACATTGGGGTGTATTTGCCACTTTACTCTTGCATAGCTATCCCATCTCTTGTGTGCCACATTGTCTCTCTATGTTCTACATCTCCTGCTCATTCTGAGTGCTCTGCCTGATCATCATGGTAACTCTTTAGCTTCTCTAGCAGTTTCACCCACGCATCCATCATCACTGGGTGTTATCTCGAGATTCATCAGCTTCTCTGGTAGTTGAGACTCTTTGTCTTCTCTGTCATAGACGAGCTCATCCTCTGGCAGAAACCATCATTTGTTTCTAGTAGTTACACTGTGAAGTGCAACAGTAGCCCTCTGATCTTATTCAAATTCATCTGCACCATTGAATTGACTTCATTGAATCTTGCATTCATTTCTCCATTTCACACTTCGATATTTTAGGATCCCCGTGGTAAAGATTTCGTTACTCTCCATGTCCCGATCCCCAAAACTTTGAAATGGAGCTTGTCTGCACTAGCTCCTTCCTCCATCATCTGCCAATGTGACCAATGGCTATGACCACAGGCTGAGCCAAAACATGTTTCGGATTTCGGCATTTTGGCAATCCTGTTGTGTGGCATCTTGACTCTCCAAGTCGTGATCTCCAAAACTCTGAAAAAAGGAGCTTGCCGCTTCAATCTTTTCTCTATAGCTCTTTGACCATGTGACTATGAGAGGTGACCAAGAGCTTATCCATATAGTGCTTTCGTGATTTCTCTTTTCAACACTTCGACATTCCTGTGGCGATGAGTTCTTGATGCTCCATGTCCCGGTATCCGAAGCTCCAAAATGGATCTTGGTTGCACTAGCTCCGATCATTTCGACATTTCACATTTCAACCTTTTGTGATTTCGCATGTCGCGAATTCAACATTCTTGACATGAGAGTTCTTGACAACTCCACCTCTCGGTCTGTGAAACTCCAAAATGGAGTCAGCGCAACTTTTTGGATTTTTTCACTTCGCAACTTTGGGATTCCTGTCATGAGAGTCCTTGACATATCCAACTCTCGGTATCTGAACCTCCGGTATGGAGTCTTTGACATTTCACGATTTCGCATTTCGTGACTTCAGGACTCCTGTAGTAAGAGTTCTTGACATCCCGAACTCCCGGTATCCAAAATCCTGGTATCTGAAACTGTTTCCTGCTTTCGGGATTTCGACGTTTCAAATTTCGCGATTTCGGGACTCCTGTGGTGAAGTGTTTTGAAACTTCAATTCCTGGTATCTGAAATCTCGGTAGACAAAACTATGAAATGGAGTCGGACCAACATCACATTAGTGTTTCTCATTTCTCCGTTTCGGGACTCCTGTCGTGAGGGTCCTTGACATCTCCAACTCCCGGTATCTGAAATCCCGGTAGCCGAAACTCCAAAATGGAGTTTGATCAATGCTTCGATCTTTCCTTTCGATCATTGTTGTTGTTCCTTGCCTGCCTGTAAACCATCAAAATATCAAGCACACTCTTGCACTCTGCGTGCACCTCTGCACTTATCCTCCTGAGCTTACGATGTCCCTGTTTTGCCATTGCCGCATACTCTGAACTTGCCATAAATGACAAGCACACCTACCTGAAAACATGCCAACATGTGATGCTCAGGTTGCATCCAGTTTTAAACATATGGAGGACTCAATATTCATAAGAGTTTTCAAATACAACTCATCAAAACAATATTTGCAAGAATTATACGTAAAGATTTAAACCGATGTCATGAGAGATTTGGGGGGAATGTCATGAGCATATTCCGGAAACAAACATTCAAAAATGTTTGAAGTTACCTAACTTTCTAATTTTCACTGCGTTGGTTAACAATATAGACAAATGATATTCTAGATCCCCTAAAAACTAAATTTGCATAAATAAAAACACACTTTTGCATAAAATAAGGAGAAACACAGTGCTTCATAAAAGGGAGAGGACAACCTAACTTTGGAGCAACCCCACTAAAGTGGATGCACATGTTCTTACCTCTCATATTACCATCTTATCTCCGCCCTTAGGTCATCCATAAAACCAATAAAAAATAATTAAATCAATCTAATTCAAATGCTACCTGTTACTGTTTACAACTCTCTGACAACGACACCAAAAAGTTGGTGCCATTATATGCATAATATATTACCAAACATAAATTATCAACTGGGATTCGTAATCAGTAGAGTTGATGCACTATATGTACCGATAACAGATAGGTTCCTATGTTTGTTTAGTATATCTTAGATAAGAAAACCATTTAGAAACCAACACACTTTTAAAAATAACAATCTTCACACAATACAAAAAGATTGAAAGCAACACTCATAAACAAACAAAAACTCTTTCTCAGGTGATGGACCAGTTCATTGATGGCTCATGAAAGGAAAAGATGAACTTTGATTCTAACTCATGGAGCAACTAAACTAACAAGTGGGATGCTCCATTAAATCTCATGTATGGTGAAATATGGAGATCAAACTATTCCTGCATTACCACACTTTGCAACAAATTCGAATAGTGAAATCAAACAAAATAACATGAAATCAAAATAACAGGTACATGAAATGAAAATCTACACTAACAATTTACAATGAGCTTACCAATCTGGATCGGTGTCCCTTGCCGATGGCAACGTGGAATCTTTTAGATCACCATATGCTAACTTCTAAGAGACAAAATCACTGAATTCAAACTTGCATTAATCTCCAATCAGTAGGTTTACAAAAAGAGTCTTTTCATGAATCTAATCTACATCATAACAATTCTCCTCAAGAACCTATCTTACATCATAATAATTCTTCCCCCCTAATATACATAATAATAATTCTCTCCCCTCATGAAGAGAGGGCACTCTCTTTTATACATGAGAGCTTTGAAAAGAATATAAACATCTCATAATTACACATCCACTTTTCTCTCAACCAATTTCCCATTATTACAAAATATTATCCCTTCAAATCCTCACACATATCTCTCATATATCTTGGATAAGATATGACAACCAGAGCTCCATGATCTTCTCCTTGGAATAGGCTTGAATTATCTCCTCAAATCTTGAAATGGTGGAGGAAGTATTCGAAAAGTCTTTTTGAATTAATCCTTCACATATTCCTACACATGATAAAGATCACATATTTTTGAGATATATATGAAAACATGCCAATTTTCTAATATTTAATCACAACTTTGATTTTAATACTAAAATAAATGATTTGGAAAATAATAAGGTTAAACCCATATTTAATTATGAAATGGTATCATGAAAGGTTAATGGGGTGATGAAATGTGAAGACTGATGAAGGGAAAGGTGGATGAAAATACAACATTTCTGAGTCCCAACAATAATATTACTTCCAGGGTCCTTCGATAAAGTTCATCTAGGGTTGGATAATGATATCCCATGTTGCTTAAAAAACATCACAAGACAACCAAATAATCCTTAGGGATTTATGATAACCCTAGAATTTAAGGCCTTCTTCAAATCAATGACTACAAGAGGAAGTTTACAAATATTATTGACGTCAAAGAATCTCTTGGAAATTATTTCAAGGCATTTATTTAACACAATCTATAGAAGTGTTCATAAGAAATTTTGTAGTGGCAATTCCTGATAATGAATAAAAAATCAGTCAAAGAATTTTTCCCTGTAGACTAATCTTGGCTCTTAGATGTAATTTTATAAAGATACAGGTCTTCTCAGAGTCTTCTTTTATGGAGCTTTAATAATACTTTGGCTCTTCTCTTTTCCTCCTCTAATAATGTACTCTAACCCTAATTTGGGCAACTTGAGATTTCCTAACCCCAGTCATTCTAAGGGCATGGTATATTGGGTAGAATAGTTTTGTAGATAGAGTTTGAAGAGCTCATATTCTCACCAAAACATAATTGTTTTTCTTTTTCTCTTTCTTTTACTTTGTTCAAAAGAACTTATTTTAAACTCAAAGGAAGCATTACAACTATCCCTAAGAAGTTGGGTAACATAAGCAGCCCACTCGCAAGAGAGAAATGCCCTTGAGAGAATCGAATCTTCATGAGTGACATACCATGTCATTGTCTTCACATGTAAACCACAATCCCATCAGAAACTCAAGATCAACTTTTTCAATGACCTTTACAATCTTCTTGACAACATTTCTACTAATGGTCTCAATAGCCTTCCTCTCAAAATCTTCATCTTTGAAAATGTGTAATATGTGGATAAATAAGAATGCTATTAAAGAAGGGATTTTATGGAACATGGCATAGTTATTCTTGCTTCACTCCATGCTCTCGCTTCCTTGGTTTAGACAAAATATAAACCATGCTAAATTGATTGCATGCACTAACAACTATATTGTATAAGTTTCCAAAACAATGGCTAGGAGGTTGGGATGTGTGTGTGTGTGTGTGTGTGTGTGTGTGTGTGTGTGTGTGTAATAGATGGATAAATAGGAATGTTATTAAAGAAGGGATTTTTTGGAACATAGCGCAGTTGTTCCTTCTTCACTCCATGTGGATCCTTGTTTGTGGTGTTGAAAACTATGAAATATGTTGAGTTGGAGTTTTTGCATGTGCTTGCTAACCTGAGATATGATGATATATGATTTGCTTGATGGTTATCATAGGATTATAACAAGATGGAGTATGAACATTACACAATAATATTGTTTTTTTGTGAGTCTGTATCTTTTTTTTTGAAGTCTTTCTTTCACCATTCATGCTTTGAGTGAATCTATTCAGTGAACTGTCATCTCTAACATCTATAATGATGCCCCTACCTTTCATTGTTCCTAGGAAGACTCCAATAAAATTAGGAATAATGTTTGGAATGAAACCACCAGAAACAAATGCTCACGAAATAATAAAATTAATACATACGAGGTCCCATTCAAGGTACTTGAAACATCTTCAAATTAAATAGTCATTAAAATGATTTGGATAACACACCTCCCCTGATTGCAACTCATCCATCATTATGTTTGTCTAATACCTGCAGTGCCAAGTAATTCAAACTCCATAAATATCTATAAAATGAATACAACTCATATCGGTAGCATTGTTTACCCTAATATGAATTTTTATGAGAATGTCAGAACATACCTTGACAGTGCTTCCAAGCACCTTATAAGCCTTGTTTTTTGTACTAGCCCCTCATCATCCTAGATTCAAACATGGATTTACTCGATGAGAACAACATAAAAACGTGATAGATGCATAACTAAATATAACTCATGAATAAGATCCTCTTGGTTTCAAGAATAATTTACTGGAGTCGTCTAATCTTGGAGCAAACCACCCTTGATCTGAAGGAGCAACAACAAAGTCAACTTTGACTATGTTGCTTCTCTGTTGGATTGAGGGAGGTTTGCTCCAAGATTAAACGGCTCCAATAAATTATTCTCTACTGAATAGGTCCAACCATGCGAAGGTATAAACTCCTATGGCCCCTCCCCCCCTTCAATTCACTCTCAATTCCCCAATACCCAATCTACATTCTAATAGAAAATATGCATTAAAAATATTAAAAATTGATAAAAAGTGATTGTTAAGCTAAGAAAGAAAGATAAGATAAAATAAGTACAAATTTGTTTGATTTCCTTTTGATTTGAACATAAGTACTACAAATTAATATAATTTGATTTGTTTTATCTCTCTATCCATATTTTACTAACCATCTATATTTCATATTTTACTAACATAAGTACAAGAAAGTATGCGATAACTCATTTAAAGGCAATGCAACAAAAAATATTCAAGAACTCATTCAAAGGCACATGTCATAAAAAATGGTTTTTATAAATGATCTTTATCATCCAAAAAATGTTCCAACTATACTAGCTATTTGTACAACGATCTGTCTTATAATAATATTATACATCATCATTTTTTTAGGCCTCTTATTATGTGATTTCCAGTTCTTAAGTAAATCATCAACATCCACGTCTTCATTTTATGGGGGCTCTTTAGTAGTTGATTCTTCTTGACTCGTTGCATGCAGAGCATGCCTGGTTGTGTACTCACGGTGTGGAGGCCATTGTGAGGGGACATCCCTTACAAAAACAAAAAATATTAAATTTATATGGCCAATTTTTAAATATCATTGAAGTAGTTCAATAATATTAAAAAAAACCTCTGCAATGTAATTATTTACCTGGTGCACTAGTCAACACCGTTGGAATGGTTGTCGGCATGTAATCCTCTTCAGGTGAAGGAGCCTCAAGTATGACATTCTCTTCCATTGAAACCACAAAATTTATAAGGAAACAATCATAAATGTATAAGTAAAAGCAATTAGAAGTACAAAATTTATAAGTACAAAATTATTAAGTATATGATTAATATACAACCATATTACCATTGTGCGCTTCAGTCATAGGAACACTGTGGGGATGCACCCCATTGGAATGGGACTTATTGGGATCACCGTGTTGTGGTGATGTTGCACTATCAATGCACTACTCTTCAATACGAATGGGCTCGCTGATAGTGCTTCTCCCCTGATTAAAACAAAGTAACACATTAAATTTATGGACAATATCAAACATGAATGCATTTTATAAGTAATGAAAGGTTAATTTGGATTGATTTTAATTTACATTATCTTGCAAAATGGATCTTGGGGTCTGCCCCATGCTTTTCCTATGTTTGACGATAGCTTTATAGCCGTACCTATAACCAATCTGGAGCTCTTCCTCCATGGTTTTTGTTCCAAATTCATCGCCCTTCGTTGCATAAGTGTATGCATTTTTAATGTTATTGGCTACAATTACCTAAAATTTGGAAGGCGATACAAATAGTATTGTTAAGATGTTTGGGTTCCTACAATTCATGACTGTAACTTTATGTAGCCTCCCTAGGATTTTTCCTAAGGTTTTTCCTTGTTTATTAGTCATTATTCAGTCTCCTATATTTTAAGAGGAATATTCCTCTAGGGATAATATTCTCTTTAGTTTTCACTTTAGTTTGATCAGTTGAGTGGAGTCTAGATGCTACATTGGGATTATCACCATGCAACATTGGGATCATCACCAGCTAATGCGCATTGTCCTTGGGATCATCACCAGACTACCACATTACCCATGTTTCCCTGATCTCCTCCTCACTTCATTCTATTTCAGTCAGTTAACTGAAGACTAATAGACTATTTAACTCATAATAGGTGGCAGTTCACTCCCGTAACTGCATGAGAGACTAAACTAGGTGGTAGTTTACTCCCGTATCTGTGCATTAGTTACTCATGTATCTTATATCTATTGTAAACTATTCACTCTTTGAGTGTGGAAAATGGTTAATGAGAATTCTTCCATTCTTTCTCTCCTTCTTCTTCTTTCTCAATTTCTCTCTACAAATGTGTGTAGTATTTTCTAGCTAGATCTATCCTATGTAGGTTCCACACATTTACAATTGATAGTGTTGCTCCCCTCATTAAAACAAAGTAACACATTAACTTTATGGAATATATCCCCCACAAAACCTTGTGCACACATTAACTTTTATGGAATATATAAACATGAATGTATTTTAGTATAAGCAAGCTCTAATATTGGCCCATTAACCCTTAATTGGGGTGGCTAGATTAGTAACGTTATTTTATTTATGTCGGCTTGCTCACTAACCCTTAATTGGGGCATATTAGGATTAGTAATGTTATTTTATTTATGTCAGTTTTAGGCCATTAGTTAGTTGTAATTATACCCTCTAGTTCCTCTATATACACCAAGGAGACATTTTCATTTTGAATCATCTTGGACTTGAACATTTAAGTGGGGTAAAAGGAGGTTGCCCCCTTGAAGAGGCTTATTATCTGAAATTATCTCTTTTTCAAGGTGTTGAGTACTTTTCCTGAGGTTTTTCTATGCTATATTTATGTTTGGTTCTTAACATTTTATAAGTAATGAAAGGTTAATGTGGATTGATTTTAATTTACCATATTCTGCAAACTGGATCTTGGGGTCTGCCCCATGCTTTTACTACGTTCGACGATATCTTGAGAGTCATACCTATAACCAATCTGGAGGTCTTCCTCCATGGTTTTTGTTCCAAATTCATCGCCCTTCATTGCATAAGAGTATGTATTTTTAATATTATTGGTTGCAATTACCTAAAAGTTGGAAGGCGAAACAAATAATATTGTTAAGATGTTTGGGTGCCTACAATTCATGACTGTAACTTCATGTAGCCTCCCTGGTCTAGCTTGTGTTGGCCATATTTTTCAATCCTTTCTTTTGTTTCCTTTGAAGTGTCAGACAACCTATCATCAAAAGTTTCAAGTATGTTATATACCTCACTTTTATTTAGATCTAAAGAAAATTAAAGGTATTGAATTCAAACTGTAATTTACCTTAGGGTACCAGTTGGTATTTTTCCTTCTTTTCTCATTTTTTTTTTCCTTTGCATCCTCAATGAGCACCTTCCACTCCCTCTCTGTAACCATGGGAGGATGCTCATACCTAGGGTTCTTTTGCAAGTGAATCCTATGCACATCTCATGTAGATTTTAAATATTGGCCAACTAAGGAGGTGGCTGCATTTTATTATTGAAGGTGTCTACTCCAAAGAGGCCTTCAAGATAATCCATAAGTTCATTTTTCAGGTCAAAATTTTGAGAATTCCACCTCGTGCGTATGGTGGGCCCAAAAATAAACAACGTCTTGGTCTCCAAGTTGCTATAAAATGCTCGTTTCCTACACGCAAAAATATATGATCATTAATTTAAAAATAATAATATAGATGTTCTATGTTTGAGATAGACAACATGAAACAATTAAAATATTAAAAACTATCTCAACGTCTTCTTTGCTTTAATGTAATTCCTTCCTCGTTGACCATAAATGTGCAAGGAAGGGTCTCCATGCTGGTAACATGTCTCTCTCTCCAGGAAATGCAACCGTATAATCTACATCATCAAGATCATCTCTGTCACTACCTCCAGAGCTTCGCTGTGTGGCTGCCTGGGGGTGTGTCATGGCTCCCATCAAAAGGTGTGGAAGCCGGAGAACTAAATATCCTGGAAGGTATATGAGAGCCCACATCAGGAGTATGTGGCATCTATGTAGTGCCACTACTACCAACACCAGGTTGAACAAGCTCCAAATAACTCTATATAAGAAATAAAATGTTTTTTCATTTAGATAATGTAAACGTTAAATTTTTTTTTTCATAATTGAACTTATGACATAAAAAAATATCACTTTAAATTATGGTTATTACCTTATATGTACTAAGCTGTGTCATAACCAGTTTGATCCTTTGTTTGACCTCGTGAGTTTGATCTTCAAAGTCTAACAAGCAAGCATGTTCCCTGTTCATTTTAATGATATTTTTATGTATCATTACCATCGGGTCAAGGGATGAATACAACTCCTCGCTGAACGAATCATGAGCATCATGGCTCATAGAATACATATTTGAACAAAATAAATTTTATTTCAGTTATATAAACAAATAAAATAACTGATTGCTACACAAATAAAATTATATAAGAAAATAATAAAATTCATGTATAATGTAAGTCGTAATTTTTCATCCTTTACATGTTCCGCGGCTGGGCCTTTTCCACGATCATCATGCCACATTATAATAACATTATAACCCCAAAATATTTAAAAAATTGTTAAAGAAAAAAAAACTTGTTTTCCACTCAAATAAAATTATGCAAACAAATAATAAAATTCACATTAAATGTAAATCAAAATTGTTAATCATTTACATGTTAAAGAAAAAAAATATAATGCAGTAAGTAGAGTTTTCTTAAAGAGGTGTTGCATAAGTACTCACACATGTTTAGTTGATGTATCTATTCAATTCAAATGGTAATCCACTAATAACTCTTCCCCGTGAGCTATCTTTTTAATTGCGCACACGACTACCCGATTCCCTTTGCGTCCCTCATAAATGCAATTTGGTTGCTTGTTTTTGTCTCGGACTATGTGTTGTTTATAAACCTTATGATATTACTAGAAGCTTTAGGCCTTCCATCAATATAGATAGTCACTCCCTTATTTTTATCATTATTTATTAGTTGTATATAATTTATGGCGAGTGCATATCTTCGCATACTTCACATCTACTAGACCAACTGCATACAATTGCTATAATCGTAACATAGTCTGACATAGTCCATCAATTCAGTTACTGTATTGTATTTTACAGTTATTCCATCCATGGAAAATAGCCCTAGGACATGCAGGGAGGATGGTGCAATGAAATATGTCCTATTGTTGACAATGAAGTCAATGTCCAATGGAGGTAGTTCCTTAGGTATCCATTATTACACCAGATTCTTATACCTGAGTGGCACCTATATGTCTCCTATGCTCTCATCATCATAAGAGCATGATCCACCTTTGGCAAGGAAAAATTCCATCCCTCTACACAATTTTCTTCTAACCTTTTCACCTCTGGTCATTGTTCGCGTATCAAATCTACTAGATGTAATCACATTTCCATATGTTTGTCCCGAGCTTCCCTCACTCGAGGAATAAATATTTGACAGGTACATGTTTGGTTGTACCTTCAGTCGATCAAATCATATATATAGTTAGCCAGGATTGTAAGAATAATATAGTGACACATTTAAAATGTTTTTTTATATTTTGACACATTCATTAGTTTCCATTCATATACATGTTGATCTCAACTAAGGGTAGTTCAATATCACTTCATGAAATGGATTTAAATGATAGAATATTAACCTCCCCCTTTGCATTAACACTACACCCATAACATACCATTGTCATAAGTTTCAACTTCAAATGGATTCTAAAAGATAGGTAGTGCTAGGACCAGGGCTTGAATAATCTTATACTTCAATTCTTCAAATACTTTCTATTGATTCTCACCCCACTGGAAATTATTACCACTAGCTATTACAACACGAAGTGGTGCTGCTATAGTTGAAAATGATGTTATGAAATTTATCATGTATTAGGTAGATCCCACAAAACTCCTAATTAATTTTGTGACATTAGTAGGAGTGAGACATGATCTGAAATGGATTCTCAAAGTTACGGTATAACAACGGTAATTTTTTTGGTTAATTGGTGCTAAAGAACACTTGCTATTTTCCATGCATTAGGCTTGATTTTCACTTCTTAGAGTAAAATTTATTTACTTTAAATGGCCAAGTGAATGTGGAGGAATTTTCATGCACATGTGTGAGTCTTAGCTCCACACACCACACCCTATGTAAGGAAAACATGACATGTGAAGGTTTATCATGCATAGAAAAAGATGGGAGTTGGAGTATGTAGTTATTCAATCCATACTCCACCTACCACATAGGCATAAGGTAGTCCTAAGGCATGTAGAGTGTTATATTCCGAAGCATTGGAGGAGTTGGAGGGAAGTCTACCTCCACATTCAACACTCTACACCACATAAAGCAACAAACTAAGGCTAAGACATAAGGTAGTGAGGCATGTGGAAGTGGAGGAAAGGGGGGGGGGGGCTACATAGAGTTCTACACCCCACACTCTGCATATATCATAAGACTAAAATCAAAGGAAAATGGGTGATAGTTTAGTTCAGATAATTCATTATTCCTTGTGGGCTAACTCACTTATCAATTATTTGGATATATTGTCCTCATTATTTCCATGTAATGCTGGCTTTGACTATCTACAAGTTCTGAACTACACTTTTGTTTTGCACAACTAACATAATCTTGTGGAATTGATTCCTAAGTTTCCATAGGTGAATGTAAGATATTTTTTTCTAAAAAAAGGGCAAGGAGATTTGAATTATGTTATGTGAAAGGGTTACATTAGCTTTTCAGATATTGAAAAATATATGCTTTTGGGTTGATTCTTGGCAAGAGGGAATTCCTCATTGGCAAGGGAAATTGGAATTACCATTTTTCATTCACTAGTCATGCAATATATTATATTCTAGAGCATTCTTGGAAAAATCATAAAAGGATGTAGGCATTCTCATTCGATGCTTTATGTATAATTGTCCTCTCCTTAAGAAACCATTAAAAATTGTCTTGCATCAATATAAATAAATCGAACAAGATTCAAAGATTTCGAAATATAGGGATCACAATAGATTTTGAGCCAAAGTGGGGAAAATGGTGCAATTGAAGAGATCTAGTGGAGTAGTATCATTCAAAAAAAAAAATGAGTTTTAGGTATCCAAAAATTTAGGAGAGAAAGAGGTTTATTTCTATTTTTTTCCTCTTTAATATCTGAGGCCTTGATCCATCCACAAAAAATCATAATTTTCTGTGTAAATTACTCATTTTATTTATATGAAAATCCCTTCAATACTATAAACTCACATAGAACACAAGTGGATCAAATACCACCCCCATGTTTCTCCTCTGATATGTCAATGGTGGCTTTCTCAATTGGTAACATGAGGTGCTAGTGTAGCCTCCACTAGGGTTCAAGTCTCACCAACAACATGATGTAAAACCTTTGGGAAAAATTTGGGCCTTGTGCTAGATTATGTAGACTTATGGCATGATGTAATGAGACTTCATGATGAAATAACATGACCATGTTCTTGGGTTTTATATATTAGTGGATATGGATCCTACGACATATCCACAAAAAATAATTCCAATCCCATTTTTCAAGGGCCAAAGTTTGCCCCTATATTTGTTGTTTTTTTTTTAAGTTTCAAAAATTTATAATTTACTAATAAAGATAGTTTTATAATTTCAATTTGAAGTTCCCTACCCCCCTCTGAATTCAAAATTGTGACCTCCAAGGAGGAAACACATGTTCTTAACCATTAGGCCCATTATGCATTTAAACATTTTTTTGAATAACGAATGCTTATTGCATAGGAAACACCCTCAACCTTTATCAACAACTTAATATCCAGGGCTCTATGCCCATTGGGGTTTAAAATTGGGTTATTAACATGGGAATTCCTGTCTCAAACACTAGACCACAACCCAATAGACTAAATAAACAAATATATTAGAATTTTATCACTTCAAATTAAAAATTTTAAAACTTGTTTTAATAAAAATAACTATCAAACTTCACATATTTAGAACCTTTCCATTTTAGAATTTAAAATTAAATAAGTATATACAATTTAAAATAGTTGTGAGGGACAAATTTGGCCCTTGAAACATGTGCTAGGGATATTTTTTCATGCATATGGATTGAGACCCACACCAACCAAATCCGATATGTACCCTAGGAAGCCATATCAAAGAAATGGACACAGATGTGGCACCATATCAATCCCATATAACTTCCATTTCAATATTGTATCAATACCAGATAGGGGATACAGTGCATTCAAGAGGCCCCTCAAGATAACTAGAGATTTGTTTGGGAAGCTATTAGTAACTTCAAAATTTGAAATAAAAATTTATCTCTTGAGATGACCAAAACTAGTTAATCATATTGAATCCTGATATAGGGTACATTGTACAACCAAGTGGGAGGAGAGTGCATGAAGCATCTCCCTAACCCTCAAACAATACAAGAAAGGATTCTTGAAATTTGTCATATTCTAGACCAGGGACATCAAACATGTAATGTATAATAGAAAACTCACATGAAAAGATGGCATATGATTATAAAACTTGGTACACCCACTCAAAACAACTTAAAGATTAATTATATCATCTAGGTTGTAAAGTCACCTAAGCCTGGTAGAAGATATTCACAATAGTAGATTCATATTGCAGGAAAGAAATCAGGTATGAGGTCTCTACATGATGTGGTCTCTTTGTATGTAGCTTGGTATCAAAGAATAGTGTTGAGTAGAAAATTTTTGAACCACATTAATGAGCCAAAATTTACTCACTCTAGTAGCTAACAGGAAGGGAAAATATTTACCATTATAAATTTGATTTTTGATTATTTGTGAAAAATGATTATTATTTTTTTCAAATGCAAAACAAAATAAAGACCTTACGTAATGTCCCTAGATTATTAGGGATGAATGTTCATTGCTACTTCTATCCACTTCACCCGAAGAAGATGATAGGGGGAATAAGGGGTCATATAGACAATTGTTGTAAAGGAGGAGCTTATGTGCAAGTGTTGGCGACAGGGAAGAAATAGACGAGATGCTAGAAGGGCTAGGTAAGAGGTGTTGTGTCAAGTCGGGGTTGTTGGGAGCAGTGAAGAAATTGCTGGGAAGGAAATTGATGAGAAGGGAGATGAGGAATATAAGGGTGACATAGGGGTTATGGGGGAGGTAGATGAGGTTGAGGAGAGACAATGGATTGGTGGAGGGGCTTCCATGAAAAATATTTTAGTGTGATAAGAAACATAGGGTTTCTAGCCTCTAAGTTGCAAGGAACCCCTGGTAAGAAACAAATCAAATAACTCATAATTAGTAAAAAACTCAGATCTTGGAGAGATTGTAGCTAAGAAATTATCGATTTTGACCACATGATGTCAACCCACGAGTATCTCCACTCCATGATCATTTTCGAGTTTGGATGGATAGGGCTCCTCTGCCTCTGTCGCTATCCAAATTTGCTGGATAGGTCCTCCTTCAACTCTCTTTGTCGCTCTACTAGTATTGGGAATGGGTGCGAGTGGTTTTTCTACTCTGCTAGTCTTGGGAATGGGCATGAGTTGTTTGTAATTTGGTTTTAGAGTTTTGTTTTCATTTTTATGTTTATTTTTTTTATGTTTTATGTTTCATTGTATTTAATATATATATATATATATATATATATGTCAAACCTTAATAGATTTAATATAATTAATATATAACCTTATAAGTACAATCGAACCAAAACTAGTACAGACAAGGGGAATTCAACTGTTTAATTAAAATAAAGCATTGCGATGGTCCCTGTGGATGCTGACACAATGTGATTTATGCCTAGTTCTCTACATGTCAAAGTGAATAAATTCAACCAACTGTGGGTAAACGACGAGAGTAACTATGAATATCTTAAGGTAGCCAAATGCCTCATCATCTAATTAGTGACGTGCACGAATGGATTGAGAAGATTCCCACCGTCCCTATCTACTATATAGAGAAACCATAACCAAGGGAATGAGCTTGGCAGAATCAACGAGGAAAGAAGATCTTGTTGAGCTTGATTGTAGTTTGGCTTTGTGAAATGACTTGAGAGGTGTAGAATAAGTTGGAGCTGTTTTTGATACAAGTGAAATACCACTACTTTTAACGTTATTTTACTTATTTTGTGGGGCAGAGATGAGGCATCGCCCCTGTTTTTGGCCATAAGACACGTTTCGACGGGTCATTCTGGGTGGAATACATTGTCAGGTGGGGAGTTTGGCTGGGGTGACACATCTATTAAAAGATAATTCATGTGTCCTAAGATGAGCTCAACGAGAACATAAATCTCATGTGGAACAAAAGGGTAAAAGCTCATTTGATTTTCCACCAACCTCTTGATGCTTATAATTCATTAATGGACATGAATTAATACATCAATTAGATGTTTTCATGCATCAACATAGTTAATTTAAAATACTAATTGCTTGAGTAAGATTAAGTGGCCAATGATGCATCTAGAGGAATGGTTCATGCAGCCCCAGGAGAGGATAGGATAATAGGACTAGAGATGTGTGGAGGGAGTATAAATACATAATTAATGTTAATCACACTCACCAATGACTAAGGACCAACTTTTGACATGCAAGAAAGTTATTGTGATTAATCTGAACCTTTCATTTATGAGGACGACAAATAATATTCCATTTCTATTAAATCATGTCCGCAGAAAGAAGATGCATCATTAATATAGAAATGTTTAGGACTATTTGATTTGTATAATTTTAAATAGTAAAGAAGGGTAAATGTCATACAATTTTAAATTTTTTCAATTTATTATTATTAGAATATGTCTAGACAATCTTGATTGAAATTGTAATTTTGGATTTGATGAAATTGTAATTTTAGGTTGGAGGCATTTCTTCAATGTAGTTGTACCTTAGAAAATGGTCATTGCACTAATATTGGTTTGCATAAATCAATGGTTTTATTAATTGCTTCCCAATCAACATCATGATGTAGATGGAATAGAGCAAGTAGCAAGGAAACATATAATTATTCATATTCTCCCCACCACCTACCTATGAATCAGATTTCCACATTAGCGGTATATACAATCATCATAATTGTCAATTGCACATTTCCTAAAGTTTTGTCATTGATGGTAATGGTCAAGAGCTCATTATTCACGCACTTGATGGAAATGAGTTTATGAAACCAAAGAGGATCATTGCTTTTAAGGACGAAGAAAGTTCCTATAATCCCTATGTTTTTAGCCAACATACCCCTATAATTATCTATGATATGGTTCCTCATTGTAAATTGGTGACTTGATTCCTCATAGACTTAGAGAGTGGATGGATTGAGTCCTCATAGTACTTAAGGGAATGCAATAACATCGATAAATAAGTACTTGATAAATTGCACAACCTTCATCAATTATTTCTTGTCTTTTTTTTTTCTCTCATCTAAGTACTTTTTCACTCCATAAAGAATATTAGTACGAAATCATTATTTAAATATGAAACTTCATCTAGAGACTTCTTCTTTCCACCAAAATCATAGGCCTAATTGGCATTATATTGGTTTTGAACGACACAGAGGATGGATATAAAGAGCTTGACCATTGGGAGTTCCATGCATGACATTAATTCAAGAAAGTTCAAATGAAACAAGGATGAGATCAGATATATATAGAGTGGCTGTGAGAGTCATATTTGAGTATGGAAACCCTCCCATATCATCAAGGCATGTGATTGGTCTATCCATGTCAAATTTCAATGCATATAGAAACAGTTTGAAAAATTTCAACGTTGGCCCCATTCACAGGTCACTGTTGCCCATGTCTAGTCCTAGTACAATTTATTTTAGTTGTTTCATTTAAAATTCGTTCAATACACATGTGCTTGCTTCTAGTACTGCAAGGGATTTCAATAATATCGATAAAGAAGTACTTGATAAATTGCACAAACTTCATCAATTATTTCTTGTCTTTGTTTTTTTCTCTCATCTGAGTACTTTTTTGCTTCATAAATAATATTAGTACAGAATTATTATTTAAATACAAATTCTCATCTAGAACCTTCTTCTTTCCACCAAAATCATGGGACAAATTGGCATGATGTTGGTTTTGAACGACATAGACAATGAATATGAAGAGCACAACCATGACAATGGGTACGTTGGGAGTTCCATGCATGACATTAATCCGAGAAAGCTCAAAGATAATGAGGAAGAGATCGGATATATAGAGTGGGTGTGTGAGTCATATTTGAGTCTGGAAACCATCCCATATCATCAAGGCATGCAAACAATCTATCCATGTCAAATTTCAGTGCATACAAAAATAGTTTGAAAAAATTTCAATGTTGGCCCCATTCACAGGTCACTCTTGCCCATGTCTAGTCCTAATACTATGTCTTTTAGATGTTTCTTTTAAAATTTGTTCAAGAAGCACATACCAACATCTAGTACTACAAGGGAATGCACTACCATCAATAAATGATTACTTGATAAATTGCACAAGCTTCATCAATTATTTCTTGTCTTTTTTTTTTCTCTCATCTAAGTAATTGTTCGCTCCATAAAGAATATTAGTACGAATTAATCATTATTTAAATACAAAATCTCATCTAGAGCCTTCTTCTTCCCACCAAACTCATGGGAAAAATTCCAATGTTTTCGAATAGTTTCGACGAAGATTCTATAGAAATGATGAACATTATCATTGAAAAATCGTTGCTGCAATACTATGACAACAATGATGACATTTACGATGATGGTATAAAGATGAATGAACTTCTCTTGGTTTCTTGAATAATTTATTATCTATTGAAAAAGTCCAACCACATGAAGGTGGAATCTCATATGGCCCCTCCCCCCCCCTCACATCACTATTAATTCCCCAATAACCAATCTATAAATAAGAAAATAATCGAAAACAACATAGTAATCATGCATAGAAACTACCAAAACAAAAAATAATTAAGGTAAATAAAATTATGAGTTTGTAAATGATAAATTTAGTTTAACACGTACACTATGGCCACTATTTCTAGGTTTGACATAATAAACATCATGTAACATAGGATATGAAAAAATGGCATAAAATTTAAAATCATGTAATTAACTCACATAAGTAAATTATTTAAAGAGAAAATTTCATACAAATTAAAATATATAGTTATGTACCTCATCCAACTCAACATATGTATCATCCTTCTTCTATATCTTCTTGATCTTCATCCAACTCGACATCTGTATCATCATCCGGTTCATAAATAGTGTTGAAAGGATTGACAATATCATCATCGTCATCAATGTCATTTTCGAGCATATCTTCATCGACATCATCATTAAGAACCGCATTGTCTCCCACGCCTGGTTCATCTTATCCGTCTTCTTCTTCTATCGATAAATCTTCCTGCTCTATCTCTGGTGCATCATCTTCTTCTTCAATATCATATTCTTCCTCTAGAGTATACTTTACTGGCCTTCCTCTTAGATCATATCTAACAACAAATGACAATCCCTCTCACCCAGAACCTTTGAGTAAAATACTTTTTCACATTGGCTTGGAAAAACATATCAATCATGTCCTCTTTCAAACATCATTGTTTTGATAGTCGGAAATCCGTTGGCATGCTGAATAATAGTTCTTTCCTCATCATGTTCATGCATTCATAACCTATACCATTTGACGTCGAACACAACTAATTTGAATGAATTAAAGTCACACTCAAGTATATCATCCAAATACCCATAATATCTATTTTCAAATTCTTGGGGATGTATGTCACTCCTAGAGGAAACTTTAGTGACTTGGAATACTACAATTATCCCACTATCATAAGTTTTTCTTGTTTCATCCAACTATTTGATGCAAAATGTACGACCATTGCACCACATATCCTTGTGGTCTTTCAACTGCAATATGCCGGACATGTAAAATATGCATTTCCAATTAATAAACATGTTTATATAACTTGGAAAGTATTTGAAAAAAATACACCTCCAATCACATTAATATAATATAAATTAACTGAATAAAATGGGTGAATTTGCTTGCCTGTCCATCTTTCAAACCATATGTTAAATCAATTTCCCTATGCATAACATTGGCATCTCCATTAAAACGAGATTCTCTAACCAATTCATACAATTGTTGCCATGATAACCTACTTCCATGATGTACTTTACATTTTTCAATCCATACGTTCATCCAATCAAGATTGTTTGCAATGTATAAATGTAGGGCATCCCAATCTTGAGAAACTAAATCAAAATATCATAATTCACCAATATTAAATATTAGTTAAAACCATGGTAAATATTAATAATTGATGAAAGAACAAATAATAAATGAGTATGATCATATATTAAACAAAAAATGAAAAGTTATATGTATTACAAATATCCACAATTTAATCATCTCTCACTTTCTTCATTCTACCTTTCCCTAATAGGTGCTCCCCTTCAAAATTTTGATGGAGTTCACATCCCAAATGTGATCCACTGCATGCATAGTTGGCACTGCTAATTTAGGAAGATACTGGCTCATATACACCATGGATTGATATACCATATATCCCTCCACCATAGAACCCTTAGGACATGCTCTTTGTCTAACAAAAGCATTCAATTATTTCAAGTGCCTCTCCACCATCCACATTAACCTTGTTTGTACAGGTCCACACATTTCAATCTCCTCAACTTGGTGTATGAGGTAGTGTTCTTATGCATTGAAAAATATTGGAGGTAGATACTTTTTCATTTCACACATTACCCGAGGAGTTTCTCTCTTCCAATACTTTATATCATCTTGATGGATTTCTTTTAATGACAACCATCTACAGATCATGATGCAAAAAAAGACATGTTTCAACAAAGAATAATACATATTACATTACAAGTAAAACATATGTCATTAAGTACAACAAAAAATTGAAAAAATATTTTGCATATAAATCACAACTACTTACCTCATGTATTTTCCAAGATCATATATAACTTGTTTGACGTTGTTGTCAAAGTCATTTGGGAGAGATAGAGATAGAACATACTGTAACAATAAAAATGATTCGTTATTTGTTTCCAAAGTAGACAAAAAAAAACAAAATCTTAAGATATGTATCGACCGATATATAAATATGTATACCAAAATTATTACCTTAATGAAGGTATGCTAATCATGTGTTTTTACCCCACCAAATTCACCTTTCTTCATTAATATATTATTATGTTTGAAGAAAATCTTGTGGGAAATTTAATTCTTTGAATGACCTCTTTTACATCATTGCTTTGCTTCTCTGTTAATAACCGTGGAAGGTTATTTCGGTCTCCATCACTGTTTGATCGGATCACACTTTGCATTGCATGATTGGCTTCCTAAATGTCAATACAAATTTCGACAATTTTTTCTTTATCCCTCCTACCATATATGATTCGCCATAACGTTCCTGTCACATTCTTCCCGATATGCATTGTATCAAACAAATGAGCTATTTTTAGCTCCTCATAGTAGGGAAACCTCATGAATTGAGTGGGATAACATTTCATTCCTTGTGGAAGCCCATTATTAATACCTTCACAATGGTGGCCTTGATGAAGCATAAAAGAAATCACAACAATAATTATCAAATACAGTAAAATAAATTCAATAATTAAAATAAAAATTCAAAACGTTACATATATGATAAATAAAGAATTTTTGTACCTTGACGATTTCTGTTATATTCCAACCTCAATCGGTGAGGTGTCATTCTTCATGGTTTTTATCCAGTCTCTTCTTTCCAATTGAAAAGATGTTTTTCAATAGTAAACTACCTATGGTTCTTAGGGAGGAAGTGCCTATACTCATTAAACACCATCTTTCCTAAACTTTTTGAATGACGATACTTCATCTTAAGACCACAAACTGGACATTAAAACTTACCCTTCATTTGAAGACCTGCAACATATGGATTAATGTCAATTATACGATAGGATTATTTAAAAAACATGCATATTATATTTAAATAATTATATAGTACTAAAGTGCAACATAATGTTACATACCAATAAAATATGTTGGTCCTGGGGCATCATGAATTATCCATACAAGTATTCCACATAATTGAAACTTCTTCTCCCTGATTGGTTTATAGATGTCATACATAGTGGTGCTGGCCCATAACTATAGTAGCTCATCGATAAGAGGCTCGATATATACATTCATATCTTTAACTTGGTACTTACCTAATTGTTTGTAATTATACATAATTAATACCATGATATGTATATTACATAAGTAAATAAATAAATAAAAGATATTATGCAACAAAGAAACAAATGAAAATGTTACATTCAAAAAATCAATGCAAACAAATATATGAAACACTCATTGTCAACAGTATGTGCTCCCTCTTTATTGACATCCAAGGAGGAATGTTATTGTTGATAACAAAAATAGGACATGTTATCCCCGATATCTAGGGATAACTAGGAGATCATGTCTCGAGGCCCACATGGTCCTAGACACGGAGTACCGAGAGCAGGAGTGACTTGAGCATGGCCCTGGAGGGCCCATCTTTCTTATTCTTGACCGGATTTGTCCTGCCAGCAGTACCAGCTTCCATCACTACCGGCCTGGGCTTGCATCGGAGAGGACTCTTGCTCCATGAGGTAATTGGTCCGAGGTATCATGGTATGTGTCGTATTTGATCGTTATAACCTTCTTATATATGCATTAGGTTCCTTTCATTTCGNTTCCAGGGTACATCTTGTCTTGTGGGAAGAAGGGGGCTAAAGGCCTAGGGGGTAAAAACAACTGGTAAAAGATAAAACCAATAGGAAAAGAAAACCTAGAGATGCTTCGCCCAGGGGATCCCCGAGAAGGCAATAAAAAGCCTATCGATAAGAAACTAAGGGACCCTAAGAAAAATGATTAAATAAATAAATGCAAGACCTAACCAAGAGGATGGGAGGTCTCATGACGACCCGGCCCATTATGTTTATAGGTATTTAGCAGTATGACATTGCCACTATCTGGTCACCAAACCAGGGCAGTGACCTTTGGTTGCATGGCCAAAGGAAAGGGGGTCTCATCACGAGCCAACCTTCTCATTTCTGCGAATATACTAGTGGGCAACGCTGTCAGCTCTGGCCACCAAGCCAAGGCAGTGTCCTCTTCATCAGAGCTTGTAGTAAAAAAGAAATAAAAGAAAGATAAGGCAATAAAGGGCTTGGAAAAAATGCATCCACGACGGGTACAACTCGCCTCCTACAAAGGCACCCACAGACAACACCAGCCCTTGGTCTGACTATGAATGGACATCCCTAAAACCATATCATCTCATTACACATGTCTTGAATGATCCTTTGAGGAAACTTCCCATCTCCTATGGGTATTAGCCCAATAGGTGGTCCTATTGGTTTCCTTAGCTTTGTATAGTAGATCTGTGTAATGTCTTTGAGCTCTTAGATGATTTGTTAGGGATTTCATGCATATGTTTGATAAATTTAATGGTGAGATATGATTTACATTGCTATGATGTATAGGACTGATGAGACCATGGAGGGCATAGTCTTTGATGTGCAGGATCATGCCCAGTGGATAGGTACCAGAGGATCGGTGCACATGGGGAGATGATTAGCTCGAACCTCCATGGGGCTGAAGAGCCCATCAGATGGTTGCTGGGATGGCAGGGTCAGGACAGAGTTATGACGAGCCCTTGCATGGAGAAGAAGAAGGACACCCTCATCAAGACGTTTTGGCAGAGATTTGACCTATGGGAATCAGCCCCTTGCAGATGGGACGATGGCCTTGATGGATAGGACGCCACCCAGGACTAGCTGGACGTTTTCTGGAGCAGACGACAGTGTGATGGGCTTGTTTGGCACACATAGCAGGTTGCAGGAGCCCCAGAGGGGCCAATGTCTGGCTTACTGGATGATGATTATGCCCTGAAAGGGCCAACGTCTCCCCTATAGGGGCCTGACGTCTCCATTTTTAGCTCACTTTTGGCATTTTTAGCATGTAATGTGACAAATAATTGAATAATGTAAAGTCATGCTTGTCAGCTGTTTTTAATGACCTAATTGTTAATTAAAGGTCATMGAGATCATATATATTGAGTACRTTTTACCCTCATTTGGAGATAACATAACTTGCTCTCTTGTGAGAGTGACTTCTTTAGCTCTTGTCTTGGATATTTTTGGTCTTTTGGAGTGAGGCGCTACACTTGGAGGATAATCTTTTGGCATGTGCATGGTGCTATTTATCATTGGAAGGTTTACAACTAGGGTTTGATTATGCTTCTTCATGAATTTGTAAGTACATTTTGCATGCAAAACTTCTTTATTGAATGGTTGTAGGTAGAATTTCTTACTTGTATGGTTACATTGCTAGTATTTTCTTAATCATTAAAACCCTACGGAGCCAACACACAAGTAGGTTGTGGCTTCATGTCCCCATGGTAAAAGCTTGTTATCCATTTGATTAGAGAGGGTTTAGCCTAGCCATAGCTACACTAGCCATTCTCTTTTCTTGAGTTAGTTTTGAACATAAATTGAAGAAAGAAGGCGTCCTAGGCCCAATTTATTTTACACCTAGAGTTTTCTTCTAGGGTTTTGAAAAGCCTTGTCTTTGAACAACACTTTTCAGCCATAGATTTGTGTTTATAAGCTAGCCGTTTTGCCAAAAGAATCTTAAGGAAAGAATAAGGAGCCTTAGGCCTAGCCTTAGCTACACCTAAATAATCCTTCTCTTCTTAGGGTTTTGGTTTAGTGGCCCTGCCATAACAGCACCATTAGACCTAATCCTCTTTTCCTTAGGTTTAAATTTCTCCAATCCATTAGCTTCTCTCCATTTGACTCCATTTACCCAAGGCACTAGTCTAGAAGTACAACGTTGAGATTTTTTGTGCTTAAACATTCTTTCAAACTCCTTTTTTACTTGAAACCCTAACTAACCTAGCGTCTAGAACTAACCCTAACCCTAGGGTGACGTCTTAGCCTTTTTTGAACTCTTGTTTGCTCCAAAAGTTGCGACTAGGTCACCCCTTGATAGCCATAGAGGTATTCAATATTTTCATTGGTTAAGATTGCAAAACGTTTACCTCTCTGCCTCTCAAACTAACCTAAACTTAGGGCTGACGTCATAGTGACATCAACAACATTATAGGTGACGTCACACTCTTGTTTGATATCTTGTTTGGCCTGAAACGTTGTGACATTTGTCACCTGATTTGATAGACTTTGAGTTATTGATCACATCTATAAGCTTATTTGATAAAATGTCCTACTCATTGTCTTTCAATTTTTACCTCTTATTGGGGCTGACGTCACCTTATTCTGCATTGTGACGCAGCAACAATATTTATGTGTGAGCAGATTTATGATATGAATTGCATTGTAATATAATACAAGGATTGATTGTGTACATTGAATGCCCATATCTCTTATGTATTTATTGAAGAAATTGATATAAGTCATTTGTCTTTGTTTAGTAATCATTGACTTTGTCAATAATTACATTTGATCTACTCATATATGTTGAAGAGATAGTCATTAATACTTGAAATTGCACTATACGACACATTTTAGATTTATTTGTCTTGTCTTTATAAGCGGGTGCCCTTATGGAGTGGAATATCTTCCCACCTTTGACTATCTCCTTCTTGGCGATGTCGTGAAGGAATCTTTATCTTGATCCTATAAACTTTAAGCTCTCTCAGAACCCCAGTTACTAAGGACGCAGTAATCTGTGAAAGGGAATCTTTATCTTGATCCTATAAACTTTAAGCCCTCTCAGAACCCCAGATTACTAGGGACGTCTCCCTTGGACTAGCCATCCTAAATAGAAAGAGCTCCCCATCGAGGTGACAGTGGGTGGGGAATCTCCTGTTACGCCAGTTTGAAGCCTTGAATCAAGCTACCTACACCCTTCCTACAAACTGTGCGATAACAGGACACACTAAGTAAATAGACTTAAGCTCTCTGAATGGATTAACAACGTCAACTGCCAATGAAACCCTAACATTACATGGTTCATCTTTAAATTCTACCCATTTTTCCTTGATTTCCCTAAATGCATAACCATATGTAGGCATTTGAAGAACGCCATCTCCACTTTTTTTTCATGCATGGTAATCCATAAACTGTGTTATGATTTTACACATGAACAATCTTTGCAAACGTGGAATTATGGGAATATGATGAACAACCTTTCGAGGCACCCTTTTTGTTACTTGATCGGTTCGATATCTACTGATATGACATTATGGACATTCTATTTTCAACGCATGTTGTCCATAATATATAATATTATCATTAGGACATGCATCTATAGATTGATACTCCATTCCAATGTATTTCATAATGGCATGTAAATATCGATATGTGCGAGGTAAAATATTTGACGATGGTAACAAAAATTCACCTAACAATCTACAACATAAAAAATAAAGTTAATATAAATAATATTAATCATAAATAATGCATTCTTATTTTACACATTAATTAACACTAAAAAAAAGAGAAAAAAAACAACCTTTATGTATATGTGATGAAACATATTACATACCTTAGGATATGTGTCATACAAGTGTTCGAAAAATGATTCATAAAATTTAAGTTCACCAACAACAATGTAGTGGAGATAATATTTTCTCTTGAGCCTTTATAAATTCATTTATTTGCCTTTTCTATTAGAGGTTTCGTCATAAATACCATCACTGTCCCCATCCTCATCCGACCAAGCGAACAAGTCTTGGATCATTTGATTTGTCCCATCATCTTGAACTATGTTATTATTTTCATCTTCTTCCATGGGATCATTAAATTGATCTTGATTATTCGCTTCATGTTCCTCAGCTTGTACAACACAATTTCTACTACTACTTGGTGCATTCTACATAAAGTTAGGGGGGGATTCTAACTTTATAATTACATACAATCATGCAAAATTACTGTGTATAACAAATATTAAAACAATATGAAATTTATAAATAAAATCAATATAAAGACAGATAATGGATATATAGCTAATTACCATGGGACAATATTCATTTGAGCCCCCGTCAATGTGCCCATATCTCCTACAATGTATTTTAGTTGTTCCTATTAAAATTCTTACAGAACGTGCAGTACAACATCTTTTTCAAGAGCAATAACATTTACCATCACCTTTTTCACCCTCTTTACTTTTTTTCCCACCTCTAATATTTTCTGAAATTCTTCCACACAAAAATACAATGATGATTATCTTATAAAATTGAGTGGTGTAATATAATATCTATTATATTTTTCTAATGCAATTGACATATGAAAATAAATCTGTTTTTTGCTTGACAAGAACAACTTATACCATTTCTTAACCGTCGTCGTTATAGAAAAACTGTCGCAACATCTCTCAAATACAACATATTTATTATTTTTGTCTGTCAAAATTTCGATGACAATTGACCAAGTCAATGTTGACTTATTCAAATAATGGGTGATTGTTTGAAGAGAGTAACATATAGCCTTACTATCGTCGGTAGTGAGATGAATATAGAGGTGTCGGCTGTATTAAGAGGAATATAGAGGTATCATCAGTATTGAGACGAAGATATATCTAGCATCGATATTGAGACAAATAGAGAGGTTTCCATCTCAAGTCTGACAAATGCGAGCGGGATTGAAAAATATTTGAAAAATCTAAATATTTGTCTCCTATTTTTCGACAATATGACCAATTTTGTCCATACCGTCGGAAATAGTTCATCGCAATTTTTTCAATATGTAGTAGTGAATCCAAATCTCCAGCCCAGTCTGCATTAATAAAACCACATATGTCAAACACTCTATCCAATATTGGTCTTACTTGGTAGCACAATCCATAACTAGAAGTGCCACACAAATACTTGAAAACCCTTTTTACTGATGTCCAATGCTCCTTCCCTGGTTTTGACATATACATGCTCAAAACTCCCACTACATGTGCAATGTCCGGTCTACTACATACCATTGGATACATCAAACTACCAACTTCACTAGCATATGGAACATGGGACATGTCCTCTTCCTCTTCTTGTGTCTTGGAACACTGATCTGTAGATAACGTTATACATACATGAATAGGAAAGTTGACCAGTTTACTTTCCTACATATTAAGACTTTGTAATACCGTCTCAACATATTTTCTTTGATTCAACTAGATTTTCCTGTTAGTACGATCTCTTTTAATCTTCATTCCTAAAATGAATTTAGCAGCCTCAAGATCCTTCATGTCAAATTTAGAGGATAGTTGTGACTTCACCTCCTTGATTAAATCCATGTTGTTTCCTACCATCAACATGTCATCGACATACAACACTACATAAATGAATTGATTACGAACTTGCTTTGAATATACATAGTGATCAACCCCGCTTCTCACAAATCCCAGTCCAAGAATGTATCTGTCAACATTTTGGTACCACATCCTAGGTGATTGCTTCAAACCATATAGTGACTTCTTTACCTTACATACCAACTCTTTCTTTCTCTTCACTGCAAATCCTTTTGGCCTCTTCATGTAGATTTCTTCTTCCATAACCCCATGTAGGAATGTTGTCTTCACACCAATATGTTCTATTTCAAAATCAAAAGAAACAACAACAGATAAAATAAATCTAATAGAATTTAACTTGGCAACGGGAGAAAAAATTTCACCACCTCCACCCGGGAGCAACCTTTTTCTACTAACTGAGCTTTGTGTTTCTCCACTTTTCCTTCTGCATTCAACTTCTTCTTAAACACCCATTTGATACCAATGGCCTTTCTTCCAATTGGAAACTCAACTACATCCCATGCCTCATTCTTATCAAAGGAATCCATCTCTTCAACCATGGCCTTCTTCTAGAGTTTACTATCCTCTGAATTCACTGCTTCCCTAACAGTTATGGGATCATCATAAATAAAAGATAAAGAAAAATTAACATGAAAATCACATGGACTATACCTTTCTGGTTTCCTTCTTTTCCTCATTGATCTCCTTAATACTAGAGTATGAGGTTCTTCTCCTTCTAATTAATCTTCTTCTATTGATTCAAATTTTGCATCATCCAAATAAATCTCTATTTTCTCAGGTTCTTCTTGCCTTGGTAGGAATTCCCATTTGGGAACATCTTTATCCTCTCTAAAAACAATATCCCGAATATAAAAAATCTTCTTAGTTTCCGAGTTCCAGAGATTATAACCTTTCATACCATCTTATAACCAATAAAGATACACTTTTAAGTTTTATTATCCATCTTACTCCTATTTTCCTTTGGAACATGTACATAAGCATCAAAACCAAACACTTTGAGATGTTCAAGAGAGGGTTTCTTACTAGTCCATACCTCATGTAGATTTTTTTCCACCAAATTTGACAAGGATGATATATTTACCAAGTAACATGCAGTACCCATTACCTCTACCCAGAACTCCTGTCCTAACCTAAAACCATTGAGCATGCTCTCTGATTTTTCCATCAACGTCCTATTCATCCTTTCTGGAACCCCATTTTGTTGAGGTGTGTATGGAGTAGTATTTTTCCTTTATATACTACACTTCTTATAGAACTCTTCAAATTCATTCCCACAGAACTTTCCACCATTATGTGTCCTCAACACCTTGATTTTCTTCTCTGTCTGATTTTCAACTAGAGCCTTAAACTCTTTAAATTTATCAAATACCTCAAATTTCTTCCTAAGGAAATAAATCCATTTTTTCTTTGATAAATAATCTATGAATGAAACATAATACATAGATTTACCTAATGATGGAACATGCATAGGTCCGAACACATCATTGTGTATCAACTCTAAGATCCCCTTTGCTCTTGTATCATCTTGTAACACCCCTTTCCTAAACCCTTGATTATATGTAATTAATAATAGTTAATCATTGCCATGCCATGGCATGTGAACAATGTAAATGTATTATTATTTTAATTAATATTGCCAACAACTAATTGTGGGGGGTGAAGCCTTGAGTACTAGCCATGATACCACTAGAGGAAATAGTGAAGAAAATTAGACAAGGGTTCATCATGATAAAGATGACCCAAAACTCCTTGCTGATAATATTTGATATTCATATTATTTCCCTCAGCCCTGATTTCAAGGTAAATCAGTTAATCAGGAAGGATGGTAGTTCGAGAACCAACTACCCCAAATAAATACGGGTATGGGAGATCAGATTAGGACAACTGAAACTGTCAACTATAGGTACAACAACGTATCAATTCTACAAATCAGATTGACTTGAGTTCCTTTTGATAGAAGGAAGGGGACATGTTGAGAACCTTCTCGAGGGGTTACGTGTAGGGGATGCACAAATGGAAAAAATAGAGGAAAGAGGGATGTGTGTGGGGAAATATCATGAGAGAGAAGAGAGAAGAAGACCTCTGAGTCTTGGTTGGGAGAGCCCAGAAACCTGACCTGAGTTGAGAAGGCTACGAGCTTGATATTGGGAAGGTATTTGCAAACCTCATGGAGGCCTAAGATAGTTCGGTGTGGGGAAATCCATACTAAGAGTGGTGTGAAGGAGAGTTTCCTTCACAAATTGTTGAGAACCAAATAGAGAGGTTCCAAGGTGGTATCATGGATTGGAATGGGGGTGGAAATAGTGCTAAGAGTGAATGCATATGAGCCTATGGTTGGGTGGAAAGGTGAACACCCATAATCAGTTGGTTGGCTGTAACTTGTAATACATATAAGTACTTTTATATTTAGTATAACTGAATTGAATTATCTATTTGAATTCCTATGTTTATACTATGAGTATGTGTAACTGATTTAATGGTATCGATGCTTGCATTCTTTCCAACCCTGGTATTTGTATGACGACAGATCTGCAAGAATAACATAAGTTTTACACCCTGGAGTATGAATACCTTGTATGGTTTTGAGATGAATAACATATATATGTGTTTATATTTATTTGTGCACCGTGATACATGTGACATAATGGGTTCCTGTAAGAGGGAACTTAGTCGATGAGTTAAGGGATGAATGATAATATTTGAGGGATAATGAATTAAAGGTTAGAACTAGTAGGATAAAATCTATATCCTTCCCTTTCTCTTACACAAAATGCTTGTGAGAAATTGTCTCCTTGAATGAAAGTCATCTAGCAAGCTTATTACCTACTATGAATTTGAAGGACTTGGGGAAGCTGAGCCAAGATCCAACATAAAGATATAATGTGAGGCTTTGGGACTGTTAAGTTTGAAATCTTAAGTTAAAATTCACTTAAAATTGAATGGAGACGATTAATTACAGTAGTCGTCGATCCTAGGGTGAGAGTCAATCTTAGCCGTCTAAAGATGAACTGGTTAAACATTGTGGTTTAGTGTGAATCAATGAAACTCGTTAGCTGTTGGATCAATGGATCAAGATATCTCTACCATTGAGCTATCATCTAAACTCAAGTGGGATCTTGGTTATTAGATCTGAGCACCAAGAGATCTTGGCTATTAATCTTCCCCTAGGTAAGCTCAGGAGGGAATCGTCGCCGGGGTACCGAAGCACCAGACCCCTGGGAAACCTTTTTGTTACATTTGTTGAAAGGTTAGACACCCATGGACCAGGGTTCCAACCCCTGGTTCCTCTTTCTAGTTATATACTTGTTGAGAATTGGAAGAGGATATATCGACCATTAGATATGAGCGATGAGGGATCTCGATCATTGAATTTTTCCTTTATGAAATCTCAAGAGGGAAATTCCACCCCTGGAAAGGAATGGTCAAGTATCGACCATTGGATATGAGGAGGGGAGGGATACCACCATTGATCATAGTAAATAGGGGTTGATCGAACCCCGAAACCCCGATTTCTAATGGACAAGGTTCCAACCCTTGGTTTCACCCTTGCCCCCTCTCCCTGAATAAAATTATAAGTCATTAGATGAGATCTTAAGCACAACTGTTGGATTAGCTAATCGAAAGACCATAACTATCAATCTATGGCATAAGTTAATGAGGGAGTTGAAGTGAGGGCCATGGAGGTGACACTTGTCACCATTTAAGTCATAGAGGGAGAAAGATGTCACCCACAGAGGGATAAGGGAGTTGGGTAAGCATGTTCAATTTGAACCATTGGATCTACGGTCCAAGAAATACGGACCGTGGATATTTACACATATACTCCAGGGTGGTTAAACCCATAAGTACATTAATTAAACCTCACCTAATCATGTGAATTGAGGTAATTAATCTCATTGTAATCACCAGGCCGAGCTTACTCGAAGTTATACCATGATGGGGAAGTCTTGGTGCTCGATATTTGAGACCACGTGTCACTTGACGATTAGTCTACGCATCTGGCCAGTGTTGGGTCATGTTCCAAGGTGACTTCCAGTGCACCCAGGAAGAGTGACACTTGTCAACACCTGGTAGGTTAGTAAATAAAAGGGTGGATCCCATCGGCCAAAATCCCTATAACAAATATGATAGATCTGAACCGTTGGATATAAAGATGGGTTGATCTCCACTGTATATCTCGCGGGATCGCAACCCATGTTAAAATTAATTAGCAATCTCATAATTACAAGATTAGTATTAACTAATCCCCTCATAATCCCCAACATTGGGATATTTCCAAGTTAACTCCACAGGCAAAGTCTGACATCCGGTGCCCAATGTTGATGTGGCATGCAACAAGTGGTCCACATGTCATGAAGAAGGAATGCCACATATCACCCCATGGTGGTGCCATGTGTCATGTGGATTTGACTAAATTAGACAGAGATCCACAGGGAAAATGAGTGTCGCGTGTCGAGGAGTACGATTTCCACTTGTCATGCCATGTGTCTCATTAGGTGTCATACCACATGGAAGTAAGGGAATTCATTGATGAGCTAGATGAGTCAATGGAATTCAATTTCTCCCCGTACCATTGGGAAGTTTTGTTATATGGATGTGCTAGGAAGTCAGATAGTGTGAAGATCATGTGTGATGTCAGAGGGCATCACACAATCAACCTTCTGTGGACAGATGTCAATGCGTGAATGGGTGAGCTAAGCACCCTATGGTGATGTGCACTCCACATTAGGAGGCCATGTGTTAGGTGGTAATAATGCCATGAAGGGATGTTGTGTGGCAGATCGTGGAAACACCACGCGTCAGAGGTATATTACTACCATTGGATGAGGCCTTGAATTTAGAATAGACATGACATTGCTTCGATGGGTTGATAATTTGACATCCGATGGTTATGTGTCATGGTACAGTGAAGGTCGGTTGGCGACACATGTTCAGGGAACCAACTCATACTAGATCAGGATTATAGCGATAGACAAGTGAAACCTTATGATAGGGCCAAGTGACAATGTCCGATAGACAAGTGACACCTTATGATAGGGCCACATACCTTGAGCACTAGATCATGTTGGATCAGGCCTTTGGGCATATAAGACTTTGGAAAATTGGCCAAGGTCCTGGGACCTGATAGCCCAAGAGTCTAGAAGAACAGGTGGCAGGTGCCACTCCAACAACCATGTCTACATTAGAGGGTGACATGGAGCCACATGGTATTATTATGGAAGAAGACTTAAAAACTTTAAGAGGCCATATATTTTGATCCATAACTTGGATTGAGACAAATTTATATTCGTTGGAAAGCTCTCGACGAGAAAAAGGAGATGGTATCTATTGTGTCCCTTTCATCACTTGAATCAGCAAGAGAGGGGAACTTGCAAGTCTAGTTGGGTCTGCTAGACAGGAAAGGGGTTACTGTATGAATCAAATAATTCAATCACTTGAAATAAACAAAAAAGTAAGCTAACAACAACTAAAGAAATAACTAAATAAATAAAACTAAAATGCATGATGAAATTAGAACCAAAATAAATCAAACAATTGACCAATAATCATGCCATCAATGGAGAAGTATATTAATATGAAAACACTGTAGAGAAAGGGGGACTTATGGATCCCCTCTTCCTCCTTGGGAGGGATCTTGAATACCCTATGTGAGAGCTCTTCTTACAAATGGTAAACTAGAAATAAAATGATGAAGAAATCCAAGCTTATTCCCTCAAGAGGTGAGGTGAATAGCTTAATGAGATGATGCTAGTATGCTCCAAGAAGAAAATAGGTTTCTTGTAGGAGAATACAGGCAGCATAACAATACAATGAGATTATTGAATTAGTAGTGCACCCATGGAATCCTTTTATATCTTGTCTTTGAGGTAATATCCAACCGGTCTTTAGTGTGAACAAGGGGCTCTTTAGGGCACCCTTAGGTCTTTGACCAACCCCTCACTTGGATTCATCTCGGATTTGGGGGTCAAATCAAGTTGAGAGCTGGTCTAGAAGTGGGCGGTGGGTAGAAAAAGAACTAGAAATGTGCCATTCACAGGTGTGTATGGATTTTCTTGTACATAGTCGTGCATCGGGTGCATGTGCGCTCTTTTGGTTTCTTTGGCCTACTCACGTGCGCGTGCTTCCTTTAGTGTTTTAGCGCATGTTAATTTTTTGACCAGTTGTATTGTTTTTGCCTCTTGGAAATGCTTTCTTGGTGCTACAGGTGAAATAATAGGTGTTTGGAGATGTGGTATTCCTGTAACCATTTGCAGACGAAATTTGATAACAGATTCCCCCTGATGTGTGAGGTTAGGAGCATACATATAGCTGAAATACATCAATGTTTCTTCTACTAAGAGTACTATTGTAAGAAGGAGTCTTGAGAGGAATTGCAAGAGTGACACATCGGAGGGAGAGGGGAAATTGTGGGACCCAAACTGTTCTATAGGGAGAGAAATAAAAGATGTGTACAAATGAGGTGGGCATGCCCCATGCATGTGTCATGTAACTAAAAAATGTATGATAGTAACTGAACTTGTATGATGATGTAGATAACTGCAGTTCCCTTAGGGGTGGTTTGATAATGTCAGATGACAATTATGATGGGGAACATACTCTGAAAAGAGACAATGACACTTGTAAGAAGTTTCAATGACTCGTAGGCATTGATGGCCTAGTGAATTTAGAGGTCTTTGGCTAGTAAAAAACAACTACAATAGTCGCATAGTAAGACCCACCGTAACATGAGAGTGTGTTGAATTCAAATGTTAAGGGGGTTAACAAAAATAGAGAGAAATGGTGGTTCTCTCTGTGCCGTCTGAGACTCCTCATTTTAAAGGTAATGAGAGTCAAGATACTGTCACCCTTTTGGAAACTATTCTATTTTCGACAGAAAGGGAGACACGACTCCAAGAAGTAAAATATCTTCATGAAATCCACTGGATAAGATCAAGAAATGATAAGGAACATGGACGAATTTGAGATGTGGTGAGGTTCAATACTTCCCTTGGTTGGGGATATATGTGAAGGATGAGTGGCACCATGAAAATGGATCTAGTGTCAGGGGGATGACTAGATGTGGGTTAAATTGTGTCAGAGGCATGACAAAGTGGACAAAATCTATTAAGCCCTAATATTGGCTCATTACCCCTTAATTAGGAAATATTACATTAGTAATGTTATTTTATTTATGTCAGCTTTATTCCATTAGTTGTAATTATACCTCCTAGTCTCCTATATATACCAAGGAGACATTTTCATTTGGAATCATCTTGTACTTGAACATTTAAGTGGGGTAAAAGGA